>JAQQSK010017333.1:0-10152 GCA_028658325.1 Potorous gilbertii | reverse complement strand
AGGGCCTTGATTCTCCCATGGGCTTTTTCAGCATCAGCAACTGAGACAAACCTGGAAAGAGCCAACACAGGCTCCTTAGAGGACCAGGTGTTGCCCATTGTTAAAAGCTGGCAGCCCCAAGCCAGGCCTGGGAGAAGGACCCCATGATTAGCCTGCTTCTTGCTCTTCAAGGGATCTATACTCCTGGCCCTCCAGATATTAGGTGGTGAGTACAGACGCCCAAGGACTGTTTGGGGGACTCTTTCATTTCCTACTGCAAGAATACTCACTCTGCTGTGTAATGGCTCAGGCTAAGACCTTTTTCCTATGAAACAAAGACTTTGGGGTGTGGTTTCTCAGGAGCAGAGAAGTGCCGCAGGCCTGGAGATTAATATTGTTAATTCATACAGCTCCTTATAGGGACTGGGTGTTTTTTGAGGGGGGGGATTTCTTTGTATTGCCAGCACTTGGAACTGCGTCTGGCACCTATTAGGCACTCAATAAATGATAGTTAACTGACTGACTCTAGAACAGGGTCTCTCAACCTCCAGTCTGCATATGCTGAAGAAGTCTGTGGATAAATTTCATGGGGTTCCATAAACTTGGATGGAGAAAAAAAGTGCATCTTTATTTTCACTAGGCTTTGGTTTCTCTTGTTATTGTTGCTGTTGCTCAATCATTTTGGAAACATTCAACTCTCTGGGACCCCACCTAGGGCTTCCTTGGCAAAGACATTGGAGTGGTTTTCCATTTCCTTCTCCAGTTCATTTTACAGATGAGGAAACTGGGGCAAATGTGTTGAGTGACTTGGCAGGGTCACAAAGCTAGTAAGTTAGATTTGAACTCAGCTCCTCCTGGCTCCATGGTAGCTAGGGGGCACAGTGGATAGAAGGTTGGGCCTGGAGACAGGAAACCTTGAGTTCAAATCCCACCTCAGACACTTCCTAGGTGTGTCTATTAAGCACTCCACTATCTCTGCCAAGAAAACACCAAATGGGGTCATGAAAAATTAGGCATGACTGAAATGAGTCAACAGCAACAACTTCCTGACTCTAGGGTCAGTGGTCTATTCACTGTGTGACTTAGTACAACTTTTGGTTTCTTTTGTAATTTTGTGTCTTTAATGCATTTAAAAACAATATCCTGAGAAGAGATCCATAGGTTATCAGATTGCCAACGGGTCCATAACAAAAAACGATAAAAACCCCCTTCGTTGAAGACAGGAGTCAGTGGTCAGAGAGAGAAGGGGACACAGAAAGTTGGTGGCAAGTATGGCAGCAAGTAGCCCTGCAGAGAAGTACCTGAGGGTGGCATCTGATGGAGGAGTCACCAAGTTCACCCTTCCCAACATTATCTCCTCCACTGGCACAGGGGAAAGAGTATTAGAATATGGTTCAGTAGGTGTGGCATCTGCAACCAGACATTCCCACCCCTCTCAACCTCAGCAAAACGTTTTCCTTCTCATCTGACAGCTAAAGAAAATTTCTAGAACCCCTTCCACTCCGAACTTTTACTATTTCTCTATTCTACCTATAGTCACTCCTTTAAGTTAAAGCCTCAATGAGATATAATGGTGCTTTAAAAATTCAACTGTTACCTCAGAGTATAGTAACATTAAACCATCATCATATATAGATTTAAAACTGGGAGATCTTCTCATCTCTATTCCTTTTTCAAAAGAAGAAACTGAGACCCAGAGAAGTTAAGTGATTTGCCTCAGGTTGCACAGTCAGGATTTGAACTTAGGTCCTCTGATTCCAAATCCAACCCTTTTTCCTTTCCACAAAAATGTGGTCTCGTGGAAACCAACAGATTGGGCATCAAGGAACCTGGGTTTGGCTCTTCTGGGAACACTTCAGCAATGAGTTAATTCTCAGGTCAACAAAAAGCACAAAGTAAACCTTGTCTGTGACTGTGAGACACAGGATAGGTAAGCGTTGATGGTGAAAGGGTAGTCTTTAGAGCATGGAGGTCTGGATTGTGTGCCAAAGAGAGGGCAGTGTATGGGTATTCAGGCCCCACACTCAAAGGAAGGAAGGAGGTTCCAAAGGGAAAACTAAGGACAAATAACCCTCTCCTTCAGAACCCAGGATTTGATCTCTAGGGCTTCTCACCTCCAGTGAGGGAGGTGGCAGGAGTTAAAATCCTCAGTTTAGGATACAAATATGTAGAGCCGAAGTGACCTGCCCAAAGGTCAGAAAACTGAAGAACTAGCTAGAGGTGCCTCAGTACACAAGGTCCTGCCAATTCATGGGAGATGCTTCCATTTCTCTCAGCTGAGAGAGAATCAGCACACAGAATATTGGAGACAGGCGCCATGTTACAACCTGGGATGTGAGAGTTAGAATGGTCATTAAAATCATAGAACATAGACTGGCTAAATGGGAAGGGACTTCAGACATGGTCATCTACTCCAACCTCTTTGTTTTAAGGCCACCCCAATTAGGGCATAATTTGGCAGAATTCTTTCATGTGTCTAGATAAGAGAAAAAGAGCAAGACAGCAGTCAAAGCATTTGGTGTCATGAAGGAGGGAAGCCTAGAAGGAAGGGTAAGGGGTGAGCAGGAGGAGGGAGGGAAGGGGAAAGGGGATTGGCAGGAAACCATAAGTCACTGCCTTCTGATACTCCCATTTTCCAATGCATTCTAGGCATTCAGTGACTGGGAGTGTTTGGACACTGGTTAATTTGGATGATGAAGGGAGAGGGGAAGAGTGGAGAAGCAGAGATGGATAAAAGTCTCAAGAAAAATACCAAAGCCAAAGCCATGCTTCCACTTAGGATCTCTACATTTTTGTCCTGGGAGAAGCTGAGGTTGTGAGTAGGGAAAATGGAGAAAGAGAAATGGATTAAATGATTTCCAGCTGAAGTCCATTCTGTAATATAAAATTTCACAATTCCATTAGAGAGAGGAAGGAAGGGAGAAAAAGGAATGAAGAGAGGCAGAGAAACAGAAGAGGATAGAGGAGAAAATCTTGGATTGAATCATGCTCTTAAAGAACTGGGGTTATTAATCTAGGAGGGAAAGGTGGGTAAGAAACAACATGGGAAATGCCTCAGGACATATTTTACAGACACAGCATTATCCATCTCATCTCCAAGAAGGAAAAAACAGGAATAAATGTGATTACATGAAGCAAGTTAATTAAAATTGCACTGCTAAGAGCTGTCTAATAGCAAAGACTGTCTACTCTGCTAGAAGAGCCACTTTCTGGAAAGCATGGAGTGTTCAAGGAAGGTAAAAGGGGAACAACAAAAATGACAGATCCAGACCTTGCTCTTGACCTGGTTACATTCCAACAGGCCTGGGGAGAGTAACATGTGGGAGGGCATGGAAGTCCTAGAATCACAGAAACCCTTCTCTTGAAAAGTCACTCAGCTCAGCTCCTTATCTCCTGGCAGACAAAGGTTTGCCCATGACAAATGCACATTTGTTTTCTGCCTGAATATGAACCATGTTTTATCACCTTTACAAGAATCGGCTTCTCCTGCTTCATTTTCTATTGATACCTTCTGTTTTTATATCACTTTCATTTCCAAAGATATCCCTCCTTCTTCCCCTATACAGCAGGCCACCCTTCCTGACAAATATCCTGGAGATATTCAGATTGTATCCTTATAGACTTCAAGTTGGTTGGTCCCTTCCTTTTACAAGTATGGGAACTGAGACCAAGAGGAGTGACTTGCTCAAGGTCAGACAGGCAGGAAACAGTAGAGGCAGGATTGGAACTCAAGTCCTGTAGGGGGATACAGTACACTTTCCACTGCACCACACCCCATTTAATTTAAACCCATTGTGCTCTTCTGTATACAGTGGTCAAGCCCAACATCTTCCTCTTAAAAGTCCTTCACAATGACAACAGAGAATTAAGTATATGACATCTTAGTATTTTCTCCTTCAATCCCAGATTTTATACTGGGAACTGGAAGGAGACATTGGGGATGAAATGTAACCCCTTCATTTTTCATACACAGGGAAAGTGATTATGATGGAATCATTCCCTCTGACTCCCAATCTCATGGTTTTTCTATTCTACCTATACTATGTCTGCCATCTTTTAGCTTATTCCCAAAGGACATAGACACTATATTTTGTTACTTTCCCTGGGTACTGGACTCTTTTCACAGGATGGAGAGAAGCTGGGGAAGGTTCATGCATCCTTCATATAGTCCAGTTTCCCTAAATGCTCAATATGGCTCTGAAATTATCCATGTAACCAACACCTCTATCGAGCTGATTTATATCCGTACCTGATCCTCTTCATTTTCATACATTTTCAATATTCAGAAAATAGCATTTCCTTTGATTTGTCTTAAACTTGCCTCTTTCAAATTTCAAAACCTGGCCCTCTATTCTGATGCTCTAGGACTGAGGGAAGAGTCCATGTTTCTTTAACACATTATTCAAAATCTCCATGACTTTTAATAGGGTACAATTTAATTCCATCTCATCTTTCATCTTTATGGACCAAGATCTGTTTTATTCCTATATTCCAAAACTATACAAGCTTTATTTCCTAGGTCTCCTCATCTATCAAATGTGCTGGAGTCAACTCTAACCAGTTCTCAGAGTTAACCATTAAATTTTCAGGGCAAGTATTTACACCTCAGAAATCAGCAAGCAACAAATCAGGGCTTGATGTAGTGCTTTGTTGATTGTCTAGACTTAAGAAAATAATGAAGGAAATATTAATAACTGACATTAAACTTAAAAGCATGCCCTTCATTTTTAGAGAGTATGCTGTTAAACATTGACCAAGAAACCCTGCTTGGGCCAGATGATCTCTAAGGTCCTTTCTCGTTCTAACATTCAAGGTTCTAAGTTACCTTCTTCTCTTCCAGTTCTAACATTCTATGTTCTAAAATCCCTTACACCTCTCAGCCTTTGTCTGAGTCTATAGTATTATAACCCAATCTTAATCTAATGAGCATATCTTCCATTATTTAAGCGACATCAAAAAATGATGATTTAATTACACTTGCAAGGAAGTGAGGCGAGCAAATGAACTACGAGCTGTAATGAATAGAGTCATTAAGTATGTGTACCAAGACAGAGGATTGGGGGTGCAAAGAATGCAAAACAGAAAATAATCCAAAAACCCTGTTTATGATCTAAATTAGAATGTAGTATCCCTCTATTAATTTAATCTATTCTACATATGTGTAATATTTATTTTATATTTTTTCTTCCCAAATCATATATGACTAAAGCTAGTTTTAAAACAAAGTTCTATTCATGAATCATGCATGGTCAGGAACGAAGAGAAAGTATAACATCTACATATACATATGTTAGTATACTGACATGCATATTTTAAATCATTTCATTTCCTGATTGCATGCTACTCATGTTAATATTAAAATAAGGTTGCATTTAAAGATTCAAATACTGACTCTCACTTCTGATTCTCTTAGATCAAGGGGAGAATACATCTTCATTTTATCCAGAATTCAAACACCCCATGACTTTTTATACTAGCCATAAAGAAGAGGATGGAAATGACCCAAGAGTCAGGTAAGGGGAAATCATCCTCAGATTACAGAATTACTGTGCATCACTTATACAAATGAATGGTTGAGGGGTAATATAAAGGCTTTAGGGCTGAGGAAGTGAATAGGAAAGCTGAGCTCACTCAGATTTCTGTATGGTGTCGCAAGTGTCCCAGGGCACACTCTGGAGTTAATCTCACTAGTACTATAAGTAGTGGTGGGAAAACTCAGATGATGGACTATTCATTGTTTTTGATGGACTTTGAGTTTCATTTATTTAACAGGATGACAGGTTGGTTTATTGTGGCGTAATTTTACCCGAATAACAATTAAGAAAAGGTTGGGAGGAAGAATAGGATTCCATGGCCCGTTATTAGCAAGGGGGCAATACTTTTAGTTCACTAGAACCTAAAAATTGTCATATTGGGCTAACTCCATGAGCCATCTAGCTCTAAACTCTTTCTCAGGTGAAGGGACAGTTTAGGGGTACATCATCCCTGGTCTCTATCATTTCAACTTAAGATTAAGGATGGGGTTCAAACAAACTAGTTTTCCTGAATGATTATAGAGCTACCATCCAAGGCTTTATATAAACACTTATTGATATGGTTTACATTTTCAGCCTATAGCAGCTCTTGGAAAAATTCCATAACTTTATTCACTGTTGTGCAGTATAAAGCAGGTTTTCCCTTTGTTTATTCTATTCATATGTATCTCCTTTGTATTACCTCATTCTAATATTCTGAGTTCAGTGGAAAAATCTTTGTTCACTCTTTAGACTATCCCCAAAGACTTAATTTAAGCCTTCATTAGGAGTCTGGGTAAACCCTACGTATACCCTTTCTTTATGTTTTGTGGACTTCCTCAAAGTTTATCATTCTGGATTGAAGTCATAACCCTTTAAGTTTGTGTTCATAAATGGGCATCACTCTGTCCTCCATTTCTGAAATCTTAGAATCACAGAATCTCAGAGGAAGAAGGTGTCTTGAAACTCTGACACTCAAAGTCAGGTATCCCCTAACCCAAAGAACTGAGTATAATCCTTTGGGGAAAAATGAGCATTCAGTGAAATAGAGGACTTTCAAGCATTCTTGATGAAAAGAACAGAGCTGAATAGAAAATTTGACTTTCAAATATAAGACTCAAGAGAAGCATGACCATAAAAGAGAAATCATAAGGCACTTATTAAAGTTGATCGGGTTTACAAAATCATATATCCCAGGGTCACCTGAATCCCTTTCTTTGGATACGCTTTCCCCTAAAACAATAAAACCTGAGAAAACATTTGATTTAGCTATGTGATATGAGATTAAAATTCATTAAAAGCCTGTCATCACTGCTGTTCTCTGCTAATATAGATATTCTGTGGAGCAGAGTGGAGGAACAGGGTTCTAGGATTCAAGTTCCCCTACACAGTCCCTCTCAGATCACAAGTCAAAAAGCCACTTCTGGATTTGCTCTTCTACTCATCTTTTCACTCATTCTCACCTGTTTGCTGTTCATCCTATTTTTGCTTTTCTTTCTGTTCAGTTTCCAAATTCTCCTGATCAAACTCATTTCCACACTACAACACACTCATTCAACCTGCACAATTGAATTATTCCACAAATTCAGTACCAAATTAAAGACAAAATCATAATAATGGAAGGGACTTCAGAAGTCAAATACTCCAACCAGTGCCCACTGGAAAATCTCCTCCTCTGTAACATCCCCAACAAGAGGTCATTCATCCATGGTGCTCTTCACAATAAAGGCAAATAGTGCCATTTATATAATGCTTTAGGCTTTGCAAAGCCCTTCACTAATATTATCTCATTTTATCCTGGGAGGATGATGAAACTGAGACAGACAGAGGTTATATGACTTGCCCAGGATCACACAATTTCTAAATGTCTAAAGTCTAGTTTAAGTCTTCCGAACTCCAGGTTCAGCACTCTATTCATGGTATCACCTAGCTACCTCAGACCATAAACACTGATTCTACATCTATGCCTCTTCCTTCACTACTCCCAGTTCCAAGAGATCACTATCAGTCCCAAACATCCTTCCTGATCCTTTTAAGTAGGTATAAAGAACAGGTGGTAGCTATCTGTCCCTCTAGCTTCAGGTACACAGCTACTTTTCCTTTCTCAAATAGCCTCTGCCCACCTTCAAGTCTGGACCATTTGCATAGAGTGAACATTCTTTCCACCAACAAGGAGAACCTTATCTAAACCTTCCAAGCTTGAAATCATGGTTCCATTTCTGAATCTCTAATAGAAGTGACTTCAGATGTTATCTAGACCAGTCTACTGCACCTGAGGCATGGCTCCTCTCTACAATATTTGCAAGAAGTTATTACCCAGGATCCACTTGAAAACCTATAATGATGAAGAACTCAATACTCTTCTTCCCTTGTATATTCATGGCTATCTATTCCATTTTTAGACAATTTCAGTTATTAGGAAGTTGAACTTAAATCTTGCTCAATGAAACTTTCTAGTTTTGCCTTTCAGGTCCAAATAAAACAAATTGAAAGAATCCCTTTTCCATTTGATACTCCTTCCACAATTTTAAGACAATTATCATAGCAATCTCTGCCCCTGTCTTCTCTATTGCAGAATACAGATGTTCAATTCTTTCACCCAATCATCATACAACATGGTTCTGAGTCTCCTCACCATTCTGGCTTTCCTCAAATTTGTCCTGATAGCTTGTTCTTTCTTTTAAGAGGTCATTTGTTTTATTGGTACTAATATATGGGAACATGTAATTAACATTAGCTCAACTGACATTTACTTCTATAATGCCTTATTCTACTTTTCTTTTTTTCTTTTTTATCAATTAATTTATCTTTAGTTTTCAACATTCACTTCCACAAGATTTGAGTTACATATTTTCTCCCTATCTCTCCCTTCCCCCCACACCAAGACAACATATATTCTGATTATCCCTTTCCCTAATCTGCCATCCCCTCTATCACCACCCCCTCTCTTCTCTTATTCCCTTCTCTTTAATTTTCCTATAGAACAAGATAGATTTCTATAACCCACTGCCTATATATCTTACTTCACAGGTGCATGTAAAAACAATTTTTAATATTCATTTTCAAAACTCTGAGTCCCACATTTGCTCCCTTCCTCCCTTCTCACCCACTCTTATTGAGAAGGCTAGCAATTGATATAGGTTATACATGTGTGGTTATACATGTGTAGTCATGCAAAACACTTACATAATAATCATGTTGTGAAAGACTAAGTATATTTCCTTCCATCCTATCCTGTCCTCCATTTATGCTATTCTCACCTTTGACCCTGTCCCCCTTCAAAAGTGTTTGCTTCTGATTACCCCTCTCCCTATTTGCCCTCTTTTCTATCATCCCCCTTCTCTTATCACCTTCCCCGCTACTTTTCTGTAGGGTAAGATAGATTTCCATGCCCAATTGAGTATGTATGTTATTCTTTTCTTCAGCCAAATATTATGAGAATCAGATTCACTCATTCCCTCTCACCTCCCCACCATTCCCCTCAATGTAAAAGTTTCTTTCTTGCCTCTTTTATGTGAAATAATTTATTCCATTCTTCCTCTCTTTCTCCTTCTCCACGTACATTACTCTTCCTTACCCTTTAATTTTATTTTTAGACACCATCCCTTCATATTCAATTCACCCTGTGCTTTCTGTCCATATATATATTCCTTCCAGCTACCTTAATACTGAGAAAAGGAATGTAGGATTTACATTCTTGTAGGAATGTAAACAGTTCAACTTTAATAAGTCCCTTATGATTTCTCTTTCCTGTTTACCTTTCCATACTTCTCTTGAATCTTGTACTTGAAAGTCCAATTTTCTATTCAACTCTGGTCTTTTCCTCAAGAATGCTTTAAAGTCCTCTATTTCATTTTTTCCCCTGAAGGATTATACTCAGTTTTGCTGGGTAAGTGATTCTTGGTTTTAATTCTAGCTCTTTTGACCTATGGAATATCACATTCCAGGCCCTCTGATCCCTTCTGATAAATCATGTGTTATCTTGATTGTGCTTCCACAATACTTGAGTTGTTTTTTCTGACTACTTGCAATATTTTCTCCTTGACCTGGGAACTCTGGAATCTGGCTACTAGGAGTTTTTCTTTGGGATCTCTTTACAAAGGCAATCAGTGGATCCTTTCCATTTCTATTTTACCCTATCATTCTAGAATATTGAGGCAGTTTACCTTGATAATTTCTTGAAAGATGATGTCTAGGCTCTTTTTCTGATGATGGCTTTTATGTAGTCCAATAAGTTTTAAATTCTCTTTCCTGGATATATTTTCCACATCAGCTGTTTTTCCAATGAGAAATTTCACATTATCTTCCATTTTGTCATTCTTTTGGTTTTGTTTTATAATTTCTTGGGTTCTCATACAGTCATTAGCTTCCATTTGCTCCATTCTGATTTTGAAGGAATTATTTTCTTCAGTGAGCTTTTGGACCTCCTTTTCCATTTGACCAATTCTTTTTTTTTTCCAATATAAATTTATTTATTTAACTTTTTACATTCATTTTAATTTTGGGTTCCAAATTTTCTCCCCATTTGTCCTCTCCCCCATCCCAATACACCCAGCATTCTAATTTCCCCTATCACCAATCTGCCCTCTCTTCTATCATCCCTCCCTTCTCTTGTCCCCATCTTCTCTTTTGTCCTGTAGGGCCAGATAACTTTCTATTC
>JAQQSK010017332.1:0-10152 GCA_028658325.1 Potorous gilbertii | reverse complement strand
CCAAGTACTCATCTGGGAGACAAGTGGGAGGGGAAATGTGGGAGACCAGAGGAGGGAAGAGAAACTCTGAAATAGCTTATGTGGAAGGTGAGTTAAGAAATCAATTAGGGAAGAATAAAATGCATTAACTCAAGTGAGGACCGTGTTGAATTGGGATCAAATGAACTTAGGTTGGAACCAATAAGCATGGTGGTAAGAATTCTTCCAACTCTATTTAGCAGTCTACAAGTAGGTGCCAAGGAAACAGATATTGGGAGCTTTCCAGGATTGACATTTAACAAGATGTGAGCAGACAGGACAAAAGGATGAGTGACACTTGATTAGAGGAAAGTATAGAGTAGAAATGGCTAACTGATCAAGGTTGGAAAGAGTCAGAGTAGAGGTAGGAACCCTAGAAAGTGCTCAGAGGCAGAGCAATTGGAGGTCTTTAAGAAAGTGAACAACACATTTACTTGAAGGAAGTGGAACGTTTGTAGGTAATGGTGAGATTCAATGTGTGACCATCTTTATGTGTGGCTCAAGTAGAATGAGATTTAAGTATGATTGACATAAAATTCATAAAGAATTTTAGAATCAATGCTTGCAGCTCCTTTGAAAAAAAAGTTGAAAACAAAAATAGAATTGAGACAAGATAGCTTGACCATCTATAACTCGCACTCTGAATTTAAAACTGACAAGAACTATGGAGTTTACCTAGTCTAACCCTTTCATTTTTGCAGATAGGGAAACAGACTCAATACAAGCAAGTAACATGCTCCACATAATAGTTACTATCTAATGGAGCTGGAATTTTGAACGCAGGCCCTCTTACTCCAAATGCAGTACATTTTTCTACTATACATCTTCTTCTTATACTTCCTGTTGGGGAACTCTTTCTCTTTGATATGATGTATTAAGTATTTGCTAAATACACAAAGAGATAGTGATAACCTCTATAGAAATAAGATTATTCATCGCAAGAATAATTCAGTTGGATGACTTTGGTTTCAATTTTCTCTTTGAGTGTTTCAGTTGCCTTAATTAAATTTTTTTAATGGTTTGAGGAGACTGTTCCCTGGTTTTCCATCCAAAAGCACTTTTTGGGGCAACAAGTTCTGTAAGGCCATGCCCCACTGTGCAAAGTAGTGCTTTCCTATATTTATCCTATAATAATCAAATCCCAAAGATTATATGAGAGGCATGAAAAACAGGGCCTGCATTACTTCTGAGGTTGGTTGGAACTAGATTAAAGTATAATTGGGAAATATGTAAAAAAATAAATAAATATAATAAAACACAGATAACATTACATTTTAAAACTAAGTCAATATGGGGCTTGTAGGAATCCTTATGTATGTATTAGTGGCTCTCATTTCTATTTGGCTCCCATACCATTGGGCTACACTTACCTTTCCCCCTTCCTCCTTCCAGTTACAGAATCCCAGCATTGGGTAAACAAGTCAGTTTTCTGACTTTTACATGTCAATGGTGTATGTTGAATACAAGACTTGTTGAGTACTTGACTTCTGAGGACTAAGAATCTACTCTGTTCTCATGAATGTTCTCAGATATGCTTGGCATCAAGCCTAACCACTGAGCACACCTGTAATCAATAGTCAAAAGAGAATAGTTGAATTGGCTACTGTCTCATCATGTAGAAAAATGTATAAAACTAAAGGTAGCTACTGGCTGAAAAGTCGCCCGAAGTGGGTCATCCTTAGTACTTCCTTTAAGAGCCAAGAGAGCAATTCTATCATTGAACTACCTCAAGTTATTTTTTTCATGTGCTTAACAGCAAATTGACCAAATACAAATCGGCATGTATAAAAGCAAATGCCATAGCTACATGGTTAAAAGCTAGGGCTCACCAAATCACAAAGGCAGGAGAGACCTTAGAGGTCACCTAGTCCAAACCACACCTCCATGAGAATCACTTATTTGATCTACTTGAGTGGCCCCAGGGACCATTTGTTTGAACTTTTAATGAGGGTGAATCTACTGCCTCCCCAAACAAGCTAGTCTCCTTAATAGTTCTTAAAGTCACTAAGAATTTCCTTAAATTTGCCTCTTTGAAATTCTAGCTCTGCCTCTGGGGCTAAAGTAATAAATTACCACAGTTTTATTGTCAATCTTAATTGATCCTGAACTTCCTAGTTGTTGCTAATATAAAGGCTAATGAAATTACTAATAATATTACTATCAATAATAAATAGTAATAACAAGGTATTAAGGTCTGTTTTTACCTAGCACAGAAAAAGGCAATGAAGTGGCGCAGTGGGTAGAATTCCTGACCTGAAGTCATAGGCTCATTCACCGTCAGTCAATAAATCAATTAAGAGATGGTCAAGCAATGTTATAGACTGGGATTTTGCTAGGGTTTGCAAGATACAAAAAGAAAGCATTAAATTGCCTAGAGATAATCCAATATTTTGGGGATGTATCAATCAATTAAGGAAGAGTCCAAACTCATGTATATTCAACGGCTAAATTTCATAGTAGAAAATGATATTTGTTTTAAACTCAGAGAAATTGGGAGAAGGAAGACATGGGTAAGTAGGGAAACTTCTATGGAAAAGGTTTAATTTGAAGGCAGAAGAGTGAAACGCAGTTGGGTTGGCAGAAAAAGCATGTGTAGTTTGAGGGGTTTTTTCTTCCCAAGTATATATTTTATTATTTTATTTTTAATGGGATGATTGAATGATACCTATTAACTTAGAAACCTGGCAGTATGTAACCAGAAAGGCATAGACACTTTTGATAGTTATAAAAATAGTACCTTAAATTTATGTAACATTGATAAGGGCCAGGGAGATAGAGGTACATGAACTCCAAGACTGGAGTTCCCTGTATGGGCAATCTGGGAAAGAATTCACAGACTCAAGCATTGTTGAGGTCAAGGTGGTAAAGATTTATCATGCTTTTCAGGGGGCAAGAATTCTTAGGAAACCTGCAACCTTAGAGGGGTACAGGTAAAGTTGATATAGATATAGGATATTCTGCAGTAAAACATGTGCCAAATATGCTAACCAGGTGATTCAGGATGGGATTAGGGAGTAGTTAAGGAATGGTTAGTTCTTAAAGGAACAAGCACTTTTGGTATGTATTGTGCAGGTATTTTACCCAGAGTTAATCAGAAAATAAACCAAAGTTGGAGGGCTACATGGAGGTGTGGTTTTAGGTCTGAAATGGCACTAAGTCAACTAACAGTCAGGATTGACTAAGGAATACCAAGCTGCTCTCATCAATATCTTGTTAGACAAGATAAATGTAAGGGAGTATACATATGTCTAGGATACATGTGATTGGTCAGTGAGCAGGAAATGTCGTTATGATCCAGCACACAGTTCGTTCAACCAATACACAGATGGTTCAGACTAATAAGTTCTATAGGTGGAACTGGCTACTGTAGCAAGAGGGGACGTAACAGTTGTTGCTGGGGCAGACTGTGTTCTTGGACTGAGGAGAAACTGCCTGAGAACATTTTGAGCCTACGGAGAAATGTGATTTTTAGAGAGAAATGTGATTTCAGAATTGGGTTCCAAGCACATGCACCCGAGCACCTCATCAACTTTGTTTTTAATGTTATGAATGATATTTGATTTTATATCAGTCATTTCTAGGAATACTTCCCTACCCTTCCTCTAAATTTAGCCCTCCATTGTAATAAAGAAAAATAATAAAGCAAAACCATCTTTTGCAATGACTATCTCTGACAATATATGCATTCTACCCTGGTAACCCCTAGCATCCCTTTTAAGGGGAGAGAATTGTGTTTCATTATCTCTCCTATGGCGCTATTATTGAGTTTTTATTCAGAGTTAACCACCCCTTTAGTGACATTTTAATTTTTATTATTATACACATTATGCTTTGGTTTTACTTATTTCATTCTTAATAAGTTCATACAAATCTTCCCATGTTTCTCTAAGTTCATTATATTCATCATTTCTTATTAAAAAATAACATGCAGTTATATCCACTTGCCAATATTTTCCTGTAGTGTCCCACTTGATGGGCACTCACTTTGTTTCCAGTTCTTTTCTAACATTGTGGCATACATGGGATCTTTTATTTCTATTTTTTAAACCTCTTTGGGTTATATTCCCAATAATGTGAGGATTGGGTCAAAGAGCATAAGAGATTTAGGTTGTTTTGCATAATTCCAAAATGATATATAGAAAAATTTGAAGAATTTATAGCTCAACTAACAAAGCACTAATGTGAGTCTTTCCATAGCTCCTTGAACATTGTTTCCATTTTTATCCAGTTTGAAGTTCATGAAGTCAATAAATATTTATTAAACATCTACTACATACCTGGCATTGTGCTAAACCCTGGGGATACAGCTGTCAATGAGCACATAGCCTAATGAAGGAGATAACATGCCAGCTACTATGGTCAAACAATTTATAAACAGAATCATTTGGAGAGAATCTCAGTAGGAAGGCACTGGCGTTAACAAGGGATCAGGAAAGTCTTCTTGTAGAAGTTGAAATTTTAGTTAGGGTTTGAAGGAAGGCAGGGACGTTCAGAGATGGAAATTAAGGAGAAAATTCCAGGGACTTGGGACATGAGAAATGTTTTATGTGCATTTCTCTATTAGTTTGAAATTTTTCTTTCAAATACAACTCACATATTTTGATGATTTGAATGTCTCATGGTCAAATATTACTGACTATATATCTCTGATGTCAGACTTTTAAAATATTGATTTATTTTTACTTTTTAACAGACACTTTCACAAGATTTTGAGTTCCAAATTTTCTCCCCATCTCTCCCCACCACCCACCCCAAGACAGCATGTATTTTGATTACCGCTTCCCCCAATCTGCCCTCCCTTTTATCTCAACCCTGCCTTCTCTTATCTCCATACCCTTTATTTTCTTGTAGGGCAAGATAGATTTCTATACCCCATTGCCTGTATATATTATTTCCCAGTTGCATGTAAAAACAATTTTTACATTCATTTTTAAAACTTCAAGTTCCAAATTCTCTCTTTTCCTCCCTTGCCACCCATCCCCACTGAGAAGGCAAGCAATTCAATATAGGTTGTACATGTGCAATTATGCAAAGCACTTCCATAACAGTCCTATTGTGAAAGACTATATTTCCCTCCATCCCATCCTACCCCACATTTATTCTATTCTCTTTTGACTCTACCCCACCTCAAAAGTGTTTACTTCTAATTACGCCTTCCTCTCATTTACCTTCCCTTCTCTCATCCCCCCCCCATGCCTTTCCCCGCTACTTTCCAGTACTCAAGATAGACCTTCATACCAAATTGAGTATGCATGTTACTCCCTCCTTAAGCCAAATGCCATGAGAGTAAGACTCTTTCCTTCTCACCACCCTTCTCTTCCCCTCCATTGCAAAACCTTTTTCTTTACTCTTTCATGTGAGATAATTGGTCTCATTCTATTTCTCCCTTTCTCCTCCCAATATATTCTTCTCTTACCCCTTATTTTTATTTTTTTCAGATATCATCTCTACCTATTCAACTCAATCTGTGTCTCCTGTCTATATATAATGTGTATAATCCCTCCAACTACCCTAATACTGATAGATATCTTCTTCCTTTCCCTTATTTTGTTGGTGACCTTTGATATTCAGAAACATATTAGTTTTGAGCTTGTGTTGTATGGTATAAAGTACTTGTGTAAATCTAATTTCTGTTGAACTTTTGTATTTTTTCAGAAGTTCTTGTCAAATACAAAACACTTTTCTAAGTAATTTATATATTTGAGCCTATCTAACACCGGTTACTGTTTTCAGTGGCTTCTGTTTCTTATTTATCCACTTTGTTTCATAAATGTTCTTTTCTACTTTTTAAGAAGTATGTAATTATTTTGATAAATATTACTTTGCACTATATATATATTATATATATACATACACATCTATTCACACACACATATGTGTGTGTGTGTAGTTGATAAAACTATGCCCTTATTCATTCATGCTTTTAAAATTATCTCCTATGGAACCGTATTATTATTTTGTCTAGGTCTAAAATGTATCTCCTTGACAATTTAATTGATATATCATTAAACCTTTAAATTGATTTAAGTAGTATGACCATTTTAGATATATTTCCCTGGTCCAACCATGAATAATGAGTTTTTCTCCATTTATTTAAATAGACTTTATGTCTATTGAGTATTTTATAATTATATTAAAAATAAAAGAAAATCCTGTTTCCCCCAGATAGTTTATGAATTTTGTAGTATTTGAATTGAAATTCTTATTCCTGGGTTGTGTTAGGACCACATAGAGCCACTATTGACTATTGTATATTTACTTCACATCTTGATAATATATAGTATGCTGTTTCTCTGTGATTTTTTAAGCAAACCACTCTATAAGGTTCTAACATGAATAATCTTTTCCCCTTCTGTCAAAATATGTACCTTTAACCTTATGCTCTTGGTGTAGTGCTATTGCTAGTATTTTTAGAATGTTGTCAAACAATTCTACTTGGTTTTTGTTTTACTGGGAAAAAAACCATCTCTTTAAAAATAATTCTTTTTTTGGTTCTAGGTATATGCTTTTGGTCTTTTAAAGTATTTTTTCTTGACTACTTTTAAGGGTATTTAGCATAAATGATTGTTATACATCTTTTAAAGGATTGCTTTGCATGTATTGAAATAATTATTTGGCTTTTATTTTTGTTAGTTATATAAATATTTATGCTGTCTTCCTAGTGTTGAACCAAATTTGCATCCTTAGTATGAATTTAATTTGATTTTAATGAATTATGTTACAGATACTTTCTAAATTTATGTTCTAAATATATAAGCTCTTGGTTTTGAAGGTTTTATTTAAATTTTCAACATTCTTCAGTGAGATTCATTTGTAGTTCTCCAGTTCTGCTGTATCTTTACCAAGTTTATGCTTTAGACTATATGATAAAAGGAGATTTGTTGAGTACTTACTTTTTTATTTTTATAAATACTTTTTTTTTGGCATATGTATTAAATGCTCCTTAAGGTCTGCTAAGTGGCACAGTGGACAGCATGCCATACCTGGAGTCAGAAAGATACCTTGCTGAGTTTAAATCTGACCTTAGATACTTACTATCTGTGTGACCCATGTCACTTGTTTAACCCTGTTTTCCTCAGTTTGTTCATTTCTAAAATGAGCTGAAGAAGAAAATGGTAAACCACTCTTGGATCTTTGCCCAGAAAACCTCAAGAGGGTCTCAAAGAGTCTAATATGAATGAAAAACAATTTAACAGCAGAATATTTGATAGAATTTGTGCATCATTATACCAAGCCTATGATTTCCCTTTAGAAGTTTTGGAATTTAATTCTCTTTTGGAAGTTAATTCATGATTTTCTAAATTTCTTTTTGTAATATTTTGGTTTTTCAATATTTCTGTTCGGTATTTTTAGTTTTTATTGTGTAGATGCTTCCTTTGAATTCATAGTTTGCTGACATATAATTGTGTAGAGTAGTTTATGATCATTCTCTTTATTTTCTTTCAGTTAAGAATCTACCTTGATAATTTTAGTTTGGGCAATTTGCCCTCCTCTCTCTGTCTTTCAAAAAAATCAAATTACCTAGTGATTGATTGATCTTAGTCTTTAAAGAAACAGTTCTCACATCAGTTCTAGAGTCCTTTTTTTTTAAACTTAATTTTGCTTTTTTTTTAGTATACTTTTAAAAACTTTTCATCTTTTCTTCCTACCATCTTCTTTTCCACAAGTTTATATATTTATTTTTCTATTCTTTTTCATGGAAATCTGAGTTTGTTGATACTCTATTTCTCTATTACATTTTTTATAGGCATAATTTTTCTGGTGAGGAATATTTTATTGACATTCCATAACTTTTCTCATGTTTTCTTATTGCTGTTACAATTAAAATAATAATTATTTCTATGATTTTTTTTCCTCAATCTTCTTTAGTGACACGTGACTTTCTTCTTCCTGTTTTTGAGTCATTTAAGTCACATCCAACTCTCCATGACTCCTTTAGGGATTTTCTTAGACAAGATACTGGGATGGTCTTTTGTCTCTTCCTCTAGCTTATTTTATTGATGAGGAAACTGAGGCAGGCAGGGTTAAGTGACGTGCCCAGAGTCACGTAGCCAGTATGTGTCTGAAGCTGGATTCGAACTTAGGTCCTCCTGACTCTAGGTCCTGGGCTCTATCCACTCCAAAATCATTATTCACCTCTATTTCAATTTGTATTTTTTGCTCGCATATTATTTATTAGTTACTATTTTGATGATTTGACTCATTGGGTATATATTTTTTTTATTATTTTTACATTTGATGATGATTATAATGGCTACGGTTAGTCCTAGGATATTAAGAATTGTTAGTTACCATAAAAGTAAAAATGTATATTCTTTGATGTGACCATTTAGAAATTACCACAGTTCAAATTTAGTTTTCAATACTTTATTCAATTCCATTTTTGCTTCTGTTTTTACAATTTTGAGAGAGATATTTTATGTTTGCTGTTATCAATGTCTTTTTTTTTTTTACATTACTTAGATTTGATTTTACAGACTTAGGTACTATGACATTTGCTGCACATGATTTTCATATTTTCTTTGGTTCTGTGGTGATTTTATGCTAAATATAATTTTTCTGTTTTCCTGTTTTGATACTTTTTTGCCTTATCTGAAATTCTCATCGCAATACTTGTTTTCAAAAAAGTCACTTAAATAAAAATAGATTATCTCCTAATATTCATTCTATATGTGTTTGATTTAAATATTTCTTATATATGGCAAACTATTGTTGTTTTCTTTTTAGTTTTAGTATATCCAATATTCTAATCTCAATCTCATTCTTTCTCTGCTTCTGATTTTAAAACTGAGGATATTTAATTCATTTGTATTATTGACAATTATGGTTTGCATTATCTTCCATAAAATCATTTCCATCCTCTTTATATCTTCCATCCTCTTTAAAGTTAATACTTAGTCACTACAATTCATTTTATTTAAACTCATCTGATCCCAATCTCCTCCAACCAATTTCCCCTAAATATTATCCAATTCCAAGTTAGTTATATTTATCATAACCTCTCTTTTCCCTCCCTCCTTTTTACCTTTCTCCTTTTTTCTCCATCTTCTTTCCCAAGCAGAAAAAAAAGTGTGCTACTGAATCTTCATTTTCTCATCCCACCACACAACTTTATCACCTCAACCTTTTTATTAATTTCAGTTACATTAATTTAAAAATCCCTTTTCCAATAAATATATTTATCCCTAATCTGCTTACTTTTTACTAAGATTTCCTTTTTGAGAAATATTGTAGTTGAGTCTCTTCTCTATCTTTTTCTGATTCCTTATATTGCCTACCTGTATACACTTAATTAAGTAGTTGAAAACAATTCTGTATTTCTGAGCCCCTCCATCCTCTATACTCTTCTTTTTTCTTTTTGGTTACTCTTCTAAAGCTGCCCATTTACCCCTTTAGTTTCAGATCCTAGTCCAATTCACTCAATATGTTTAGGATGCCTAAAGGACAGTCAGTTTGAAATATCTAAAAGGCAACTGGTGATGTAGGGTTGAAGCTCAAGAGAGAGAATTGAGTTGTATATATTGATCTTGGAATCATTTGCAGAGAGAAGATAATGGAACCCATAAGAATTTATGAGATCACCAAGTGAGAAGACATAGACTGAAAAGAAAAGGCACCCTATGACAGAACCCTGGAGAATACCCATGGGCAGGGAGTATAACATGGATGAAGAAGAGAGAATGAAAAATGACATGGAAAGTTGATTGAGAAAGGATTCTTCCATAGGTAAGGGAAGACTCAAGAGAAAATGCTGTCAGGAGAATCAGTAAGGAAATAGAATCAAGGACAAAGTATTCACGGTGTCAAATAGTGCCTAGAGTTCAAACAGTATGAGGTTTGAGAAGGTTAGTTTAGACATTCCAGAGATTAAATGGAGAGATTAATTTGAGATGAATGATGAAATCAAAACAGAACATTTAAATAAGAGTGAGAAGAGAGGAGGTGGAGTCACTTAATGTGAATGAATTTCTTGAAGAATTAGGCATAGCTGTTGGGCATGGTAGGATCAAGTGAAAGTTTCTTTTGAAGGAATAAGGGAGAAATGGGTAAATTCTAAGCAACACAGAAGTAGTCAATAGAAAGGGAGAGATTTAAAATTAACAAGAGAGTGGGGATAATGGAGGAGGTAATCTG
>JAQQSK010017331.1:0-10153 GCA_028658325.1 Potorous gilbertii | reverse complement strand
TCATTGGGAAATAACTAATAAGTCCACTTTGGCTAGATTGTAAAGTGAATGAAAGGAAGTAATATGAAATTAACATTTCTTAAAATTAAAATATGGCTGAAAACCTAGGTTAGAGTCAAATCATGGAGGCCTTTACATGCCAGGATAAAAAGTTTATATTTTATCCTAAAAGAAATAAAATACCAAGCAAGACTTTTAAAGTAGGGTGTGATGTGGCAA
Organism: Potorous gilbertii; assembly: GCA_028658325.1. Taxonomy (NCBI): domain Eukaryota; kingdom Metazoa; phylum Chordata; class Mammalia; order Diprotodontia; family Potoroidae; genus Potorous; species Potorous gilbertii. The sequence goes on along the minus strand of JAQQSK010017331.1, from coordinate 9,934 downwards.
GATATGTGCATTAGGAATATGATTTTGTTAGGAATTAAGAATATGATCCATGTTAACTATATTATCATGATGGGTATTACACATTGGGACAAAATAGACTGTAAATAGCCTTGGCAAGAAGTGATTAAAAGGTGGTAGCTATGTGGAGAGAAGTGATACAAAAGAGAGTGCAAGGGTTTGAGCTTTGATGTCTGGAAGCAAGTTGCTATTATCAGAAAAGGGGAATTCAAAATTAAGAGTAAGTAAGGAAAAGATTACTTTGATTTTGCATGTGATGTGTAGGAGATGCTTTGGTTACATTCATGCACAGCTGTGCAACAAGGTAATTAAAATCAGGACTGGAACTCAGCAGAGAGTTTTGGGCTGGATAGATCTGGGAGTCATCAACACTGAAGTTACAATGGAAATCATTGAAATAAGACCTGTTTTTGGCTTTCTTCTTCTTTTATTTCTTCCAGAAATACAAGAGAAGAGATCTCGGGATAGATTCTGGGATAATCTTTCCACTCAGAAGATAAGCAAAGAATGATAAATCTGTAAAGGGAAGGAAGACGTATGGCTTGGACAGGTAGAAAAAGAAGCAGTAAAGAACAGTGCCTGGAGAAAGGGAACCACATTTATTAAGCCCTTGTTATATGCTAGGTAATGGGTTAAGCACTTCACCAATTTTAATTCATTTGATCCTCACAATAATCCTGATAGAGATACAACATATCCCCATTTTATAATAAAGACCTGAGCAAACAGAAATTAAGTGAATTATCCAGGAGTTATATACCTAGTAAGTGCCTATGGCAAGATTTGAACTCAGATCTTCACCTTTTCTTTATAAAATCCTTTTGGGGTTAGCAAAGTGCTTTCTTCATAGACATTTTGTACAGTGGCATAGTGCCAATAGTGATGGATCTTGAATCAGAAGATAAAGGTTTGGATCTCGAGTCAATTATTTAATACATGTGTGACCCTAGGCAAATCTCTTAATCTTTTTGGATCTCATTTCCAAATGAAGAGGCTGAACTAGATGACCTCTGAAGTCCCTTCCAATTCTGATTTCTTGAATGAAACATGGCACAATAAGTGACAGATCATTGAGATTTAAAGTTTAAAAACTTGTTGAAGTAAATGGTGTAAGAGAAGCATTGATTAGCTGACCTTTGCCCAAATCACATCCCATCAATGTAAAGTGTCTCTTCTGGGACCTATCTTCTTCTTCAACATCAGTGCAAGTACCAGATAAACCTTGTCTTTCCCAGTGAATTGTCTTTTTCATCATGCCCAAATGAATTTGCCTTAGGAATAAATATGACTGAGTATGATTATGCTCATGTTAAAGGTAAGAAAAATGAAGTTCTTAGAAGTTAAATTACTTACCCTGGAAAATTTGACAGAAAAAGTCCCTGAGCCAGGATTGGAACTCCATGCCTTTTTTGTCCTAGATCAGTCCTTATTCCCTTATTCCATACCTCCTTTCTAACAGTTGTTGCTGTGGAAGTATGATAGTCAATTAGACATAAACAAAAAAAAAGTTATACTGAAGCACTGAGAGCTGTGTTAAAGTAGCATGATGAGTATTACAAGGGGAGCCAGACTGTACAATTTTGTGGTTTTCTCCAGAAGCACGTACTAGCTTGGGAGTAGGAGTGGAGAAAACAGATAGTGAGGTTGATCCAGGGTTTGCAAGCAAACAGTGGGAAGACAAGGGGTTGATTAAAAAATAGAATACAATGGATGATTGATATGCCTGACTCTAGGTCAGTTCTGTAAAGAGAGGAAAGTAGATCCAGAGCCAAGTTGAAGTACTGGGAGAAGAGGGTAGAATCAATGACCTGAAGGGCATAATGAGGTCAAAGACTAGACTTACAAAGAATGAGATGATGGAAGATATGGAAAATTTTTTATTATTATAGTCTAAAATTTCAGAATTAAGTGTCTCAGGGGTGAAATAATTTTGATTGATAATGAATGCTCATGTGTCAGTCTAAGGTAGAATGAAAATACACCTCGTAGAAGTTGAGGAGGTTGAGAAATTGAGAGGTCTCATTGTTAAAAGGGCCAGCAATATGAATATTGAAGTTCTCAAGGAAAATGACAGGGTCTGGGGAAGAGAAAGACTGTGAGGCAGTGGCTGAAGTCATTAAAGGAGATGGGAGGGAATTATTGAGACCAATAGATGATACCAACAAGGTTCAGGACTCAACAATATAATAGAATAAAGTGAACTTCAGAGGAGGAAATGTTGATGAGTGATGATGACAGAACAAAAATGTGTAAATGTCTGAGGGAGGAAGGGGTATAGCAACTCCTCTTCCTGGCTCTCTGAGTCAGAAGCATGAGAAAAGATGTGGCCACCATTAGAGAGAATGGCAAAGGATGTGGTTTCCTTATGGAAAGACCAGAATTATTTAAGTAGAGAGAGGTAACTAGGCTTACCGGGAGCCCAGAAAATATATTGGTTATAAGATTTTAGATTTGCAAAGCATGCTGGAGATAGCCTCTTTTAGTTTTCAAATGAGGAATTTGACCACAAGGGATAAAACATGAGTGTGCCAAGGTCATGCAACAAGTTTGTGGCAGAGCTTTGATTCAAACCTGGCTTTTCGGACTTCACATCTAGGATTCTTTTCATTACACTAATCATTTTTTCAATTCAACAGTTTTCAGTTTTCTCAACAATTTGGCCTGGGACAATAAAATGAAAAAAATAATTTTTCAAAGGGTTATTAAGATATTGGGGGGGGCTGGAAAATGTTAATGAAATTTGGCTAGTATCACTTGATTGATGTTCACAAAGTTAGCCCGTAATTCTCAAGGTTTTTTGCAACAAGGGCCATACTCTTTTATCTTCCACAAGGCTGAGGTATAAGAGAATCATAGTAAAATAATAGAGACTACTCTTAATATCTTGCACCTGAAGGATTAAAACAGTATTCTACCAAAATAATTCTCATTTAACTTTTACCAATTTTTAATACTGTTATCAATAAATGGAGAATAAATTTTTCTATACACAGAGGAGAAAAATCATAGTTAATTGATTATCTTTATTTTCAGATATTTTGATGTACTTTTCTGTTTTGAATATCCTTATCACTTCCCAGTAAGTCTATATTGACCTTCACCCCCAGTCAAGAAAACCCTCTTTGTAAAGAATAAGTATGATCTAGCAGCACAAATCACCACACTTTCCACATGTATGACTCATACTTTTCCCATTGTCCATTATCAGTCCTCACTGATAGTTGGGAGACATACATGACTGTGAAGTATTCTGAAATCAATATTGGTCAATGCATTGATCAGCATGTGGAAGTCTTTTAAAGACATGTCCCTTTTCATTATCTCCAGGTAAAGCTGGAGCAGAACTGGACTAGCCTGGCAGTTGCTGGGAAATTTTGTCTTCTGGTGACATTGAGATCACCATGTACTACCTCCATTTTAGCTTATCTCAGCAGGTCCCCACCCCAGTCCTTTCCTTGATTATTTTACCAAACGACAGGTTGGGAGGATGCTTGGTAAAACCCGAGTGACACAAAGTTATTACATTTTTTAAAGAACAGTTCCTTTACAATGTATTTTAGTAAACCATGTGTTCACTAAAAAGTTAATTGTCTGGATCTTGCAAATGAGGGGATGTGAGTTTAGCCTCTGAGTGAGCAATATTAAGATTTTCATAATTCTTAGATTTGAATGATATTTCACTTTCTTTAACCATAGACTATGTTTCAAATCCATTTAAGGTGTCTAGACTTACCTAACCATACAACCAACTGGAGCAAGAGTAACCTGAGAGGTTACAGATGAGAGATCCCTTTTGGGCAGAAAGGAACTGCAGATATTAGATACCCAAGACACCCATAAAACCCTCTGATGAAACCACCTTGGCTTTAGTAACACTTGGTTTATCAATTATATATTTAAATTCTTTACCAGTTAGATAATTAATTAATTGCTTGACAACTTGTTTTTGCATAGGTTTTAGAAGGTCCATATGAACTAGATAACGGTTACTATTGCTGTAGTAACAGCTTCAAGCATAACTTCAGTTACCTAGCCTGTACCAATGTCATCTTAGGTGACGCAGTAAAAAATTAGAATCCTGAGAGTGAAGTAACAAGAATAGCTAAAGTCCTGGAGTTTTTATGACATGAAGATCTTTCAAAAGAACTGTGTATATTTGAAGGAATATCATATAGAAGAGGGATTAGAGGGAAGTGCAAAACTCAGTATAGAGAAGTAGGAAAAAGAAATGATGATTCTGGAGCCAAGGAATCTACATTCAAATTCTCTGGGATTTACTAATAGTTTTCTCATTTTCAAATAAAAGTGTTGGACTAGATGACCTCTGATTTTATTTCCAACTCTGTAGAAGTTATGAATTAGGAGCAATGAGTAGAAGGAGCAAAAAAGGAAATTTATATTATTGTAAGGGGAAAAAAACAAAATTAACTTGGTAATTCTTAATGCTATCCAAAAGTACAATAGGCTACTTTAGGAGACAGTGAATTCTCCCTTCATTTTGCTGCATGTCTGATTCTGTGTGGCCCGATGGACCATGGCATACCTAATACTGTCCATGGTGTTTTCTTGCCAAAGTTACTGAAGTGGTTCACCATTTCTTTCCCTAGTAGATTAAAGCAAACATAGATTAAGTGACTTGGCCAATAGCACACAGCTCGTGAGTATCTGAGGCTAGATTTGAACTCATGAAAATGAATCTTTCTGACTCCAGGCTCATCACTCTATCCACTGAGCCACCTACCTGCCCTTCTCTATTTATTAAAAGTCTTCAAATAAAAGTTGGATAATCACTTGTTGAATAGAAAATAATGGGGATTCTTCACTATTTAAAGGTTGTTCCAACTACGAAATTATGTACTTTTGTGATCTGTGATTTTATAAACATTAAAATGGATTAGCAGTAGGTAGTTTCATAAGTTCTTTTAAATGCTAGGATCAGTAATGTGGTATAGTACAAAGGGCCCCAAGTCAACTCATTCATTTTTAAGGATGATGAAACAAATAGCCTAGACAGGTTAAAAAACGTGGTTAAGGTCACCTAGATATTAAGTGGCAAAAGTAGAAAAGCTCCTTTATTTTATGATTCTAAAGCCCTTCCTCTTTGATGTTTTTGTATGACTTGGTGCCCCAATTGCTAATTCTCAGATACATTTATAGCCCCACTGAAAAAGTAACTTTTATCTTTTTTTTCTCTCTGTAAGTTACCTTCCCAAATATGACTTTCCCTAGAAAGATTTTCAGGATTGCTAATGCTTGACTCAATTCTATTCCATTTTCATTTTTCTTTTTACCTAGGCATTTATATGGATTATATATACATATATTTCCATATATACACATATACGCATATACATATATTATATGTAGAAATATATATTATATAATAATAATTATATATTTATCTATCTCTTGGTTTTTCATTCCTTCTAAAAAAAGGTGTTCCTTAATTCTTTCAGAATCTTCAGTGTCATCAACTTCTGATCTCATTAAAGAAAAGAATCATGGTTTCGCATAATCATAACCAGATCATTTGAAAAGCTTACTGGGTTCGAGAGATAGAGGGGACTTTGAGATCATCTGGTTCAAAAGTCTCTCACTGGTAGATCAATATCATACTTATTATTTCAAAGCTCTCTGTGACAGCTCTCTAAGATGGGTGTCACCACTATGTTTCCTTACTGCCTCCCCAACATCCTTCGTCTTAACATTTTACAAGCATTCCAAGCAAGAGAAAGGTGTGGGAATGTACCTTCTCCATCACGGTTTGGTCCTTCACTACCAGTATTACTGTCCCTAAGTGGGGCACACTCTTATTAGGCTTAGCTTGTTTAGCTCTATCTGAAAGGAGATACTCATAACACGTCAGTGTACTGGAAGGAGCCTTGGATGACGCGTGAAAAAACACCAAGACCAAAGAAGTAGAATAGTTTTCCTCAGGTCCTCGAATGAGGTAGTTAACGGTAGAGGCATTATTAGAACATGAGCACTTCTGACTCCTAGTCAGGTATCATTTTCATTATCCAATGATTTTGCATAGTTTAGGAATTTTTAATGACTGAAGAAAGAAGATTGAGTCCTCTGAGGGTTTGTATATCCCGCTTCTATTTATTCTTCTTCAGTTATATTTTCATTTATCAGAAAGAGCAAGAAGAGAATATTTCTTTAGTTTTTCACCAACTTTCTACTGCTTATTCTAATTCAATTTGATCTAATTTGTCCAAAAAGCATTTATGAGGTGTCTACTGTATGCAGAGGCTACTGTGTGCAGAGCCCTATGCTAAGCACAGAGGATACTAAGACAAAAAAAAGTGAGTAATTCTTGCCCCCGACGAGCTTGTATTCTACCCAAAGTATATAACTTGCAAATGGAAGGATATATAGATGATTATCTGAGGAGAGAGTAAACGCTAACAACTGGAGGATCAGGAAAAGTTCTTTATAAGAAGTGACACACGAGCTGAGCTTTTGAAAGAAGTTAGGGAGTCTTAGAGAAGTAAGGATGGAGCACTCCAGGAATGCATGACAACTAGTTCAAGGCACTAAAGCAGGAGAAGGATGGCTGAGTTTAATAAATAGCAAAGTGTGCCTTTTGGATGGAATATAAGTGTATGAAATAAGCTGTTGAACGAAGGTATATTAAAGTCATATTATGAAAAGGTAAGTCACCCAACTTCCATGAAATGACATATTTTCATCTGGAAAATGAGGGGTCTGAATCTGATCACTAGGACTAGCTACCACCATCAGATGCCAAGAAGAACCAGGTACTTTCCCCTCACTTGCTCCAGCCTATCAATGGCTGGCCAGAAGATAGCCTGGCATCACTGCTATCACTGAGGTGAACCAAAGACTTTGATATTCTGCCTCAAGCTTTATTGTCCCATTAGTTAATTCCCATCAGGTATATCCACTGTCAATTGGATGCTCATCCTCAAATCCTCACCTTTCCTGGAGGTATCTTACACCCCTACTCTATTGTAACCCCTGAACCCACAGTCATGTTGGGGATCTCTGCTCTGCCATTTCTCCCCAACAAGGATCTCATAAATGATGCTCCTAAGAGATGAACTTTAAATAACTTTATGAAACCCAGCAAAGACAAATTAAGAGAAGATGAATATAGAAAGAACTGAATTTGAAGAGCCTCCTGGAAGCTGATAAATGACATCAACCTTCAAAGTATGAAAGGAAATATCAAAGTAGAAGGAGTTTAGAAATGCATAAATGGAAAAATAAGGAACTATAAACAATAAATAAACTCTAATATTAAAGGGGACATATATCTATGAATTCATATGTGCTTGTAGATACATTTGTATAGAATTTAGATATGTTTAAAGCATCAGACATTAGCAAGATCCAAGAAAATGATTTATTTCATTGCTTAATATGTGCCCTGTCATCCTACATGATTGAAGTAGACATAAGGCTAAACATGAATAAAGACTCAGGCTTTCTGGATACAATTCCAAAATGGTTGCTGGAGCTGAGAAACCACATAATATCTTCAAGATGTCAGAGGTTAAACATTATGTATGTGAATCATTCCATGAACAGATCACCTTTAACTTTGTTGTGTAATTAAATTACAAAGTCAATTTTTATTGTGGTTTACGTTTTTTTCCCTTTCTTGCTCTAAGCTGGGCATTTTTTTAAAATTACACTTTGCTAACTTCATGTTTAATTTTGTTTCTCCACTGCTGGGTTAACTTTAAGGGTCACTGAAGTCATGAGTCACTCACCCCTGACTTCCTAATGGGTTCTCACCATTAGTACTTGACCCTAAAGAGTGATGTATACAATAAACCATATTTATTGGTGGGGAGGGAGGCAAGAAACAGAAACAATTTTACTTGTTGGATTATTTATTTTACTATGCTGTTCAGATATTAGGAATGTTCGCACAGTCTATTTCTTAGAATCCCAGGAACTTGAGCTCAATGCCTTGTATGGCAACCTTTTCTGTATCAACAGATGTTTTAAAGAATGAAATGACATTCAAAGTGATCCAATGATATATATGGCCCTCAACCCATCTGAATATTCCAAGTCATTCTGATAAGTCTCCTTTTAGACCCAGCTGATCTGAAAGAACTGCCCATGCCTTAATTTTAGGTAGTTAGAGGGATAATAAAGAAAAAATTAAGTAAATATATTGTACCAAAGATCTTCCTCTATAAAAGAGACATATATCTTGATTACTTGGGAGAATATGTTTACATAAACATATTTGTATGTGTATGTACATAGGTGTTACATATTTATTACACATATACTGACATATATAATTTCCTTTTGAACAAGACTTATGATTTTTCCAGTGAAGAAACTGATTCTACTATGTCAATCAGTGCATGCTTTGCAAAATCTGTTTTCAAAAGATGTGCCTAGGGGTATTGTGAGGGCAAGTGACTTTGGCTAGCCAGTATGCATTAGAGGTGGAACACCACACATATAAGGTCTTTCTGAGTTCAAGGCTACCTTCTCTGTCCAATATGATGATAACCAGGCCTTGGAGTAAAAATAACCTGGGTTCAAATTCTGCCCCTGAGACACACTCAGTACCTTTCTTAAGATTACAAACTGTACAATCAATGCCAGTCTGCATCGGCAGAGGGAACTTCTTCATTGGGAATTCTCTTTATTAATGAAGTCACAGGTCTACAGTCGGCAATACTCGAGGTAACAATTATTATCTAAAAATTTGACTTGCCATATCTTCCAACTAAAGTGGGCCATCACACCAACCACAATGAAAACTCAATATTGGTTAAACTAAATCTCACCACTGTCCCCCACAATCATGGTTACAACAATTTTTCATACCTCATGGTGACTATAGTTTTTCAAATCATTCTTTGATTCAAGATAACTTCTAATTCAAACTCTTCCTTTTCCTTTCCAAAAGACATATGTCAACTTTTCAATGCATTTAAATTCCATAGTTTTCCATATGGCTGTTGTTCAATAAATGTTACTTATTGCTAACTGACTGGGCAGACCAGCTGAACTGAGTATAAATTAGAGATTTACCTTCCAAGGAATTTCATTAGGTGCCCATACTCCAAATGCCCAGCAAGTTCTCAAAGGTCAAACAAAACAGTTTCAGTGGGAGGAAAACAAAACAAAACATAATGTTAAGATTTGATTATTTTTTTCCCTTTTAAATAAACGTAAATGTGAAATAGGGAAAATTTATCATTAATTAACTCAGGGACATTTTAATTCTCATCAGATATATAGCTTCATTAGAGAGTGACTAGACAGAATCTTTTCTTAAATCTGGGTAATTATCTTTGGCAATATACAAGCTATCCAAAAGGAATGTGTGGTGATTAAGGCAAAGAATTTCCCATGGTCTCAGAATGACTGAGAATCCGGGGCTTATAAAATACTCTATTTCCTCCATTAATTGTGTCCGCGTGGAGTTGTAACCAAGTAGCTGAAACAAATAAAACCTAAGTAATATTGTTTCCTTTTAAAATATTTCACTTAATTTGTGGAAGAGGTTTGAACTCATTAAACATAGGCCATCCCCACAGGAGAGATTTTTCCTTCCCCTTTCCCCCCTAGCTTTCTCAAAATTTCCAGTAATGTGCCCTGCAGTGCTACTTCTTCCTTCCCAGCCTGACAGAGATACTTATGGTCACTTTCTGTTTTGAATGCCTACAGTAAAAATGAATCAGGCCAAATATCCGCAATTAGATGGTGACCACATTCTACGATTCATTTTTAAAAACTAGAATCCTGACTAATAGTTAATACTTTCCCACTCTTCTAGGTCATGAGAGTTCACCTTTTAAATGCTACCAGAAAGTACAGCAAGAACTCCTGACACTGTGAATACTATAAGCAACAGATTATAATTCTCACTATGAAAGGATGAGGGCAGTTTTATAAGGAGAGTCTGATATTT
>JAQQSK010017330.1:0-10153 GCA_028658325.1 Potorous gilbertii | reverse complement strand
CAGGAGACTTCTTAGTGGAGGGAAAAAGAGGAGAGCTGAGAAAAAAAGACATGAAGTTTGCTCTCATCACATTTGACTAATGGAAGGAATAAAATGCACACTCATTTTGGTATGAAAACCTATCTTACAATACAGGAAAGTGGAGGAGAAGGAGATAAGTAGGGTGTGGGGGGGATCATGGAAGGGAGGGCAATGGTAGGAGGGAGCAATTTGAAGTCAACACTCAGGGAGAGACAGGATCAAAAGAGAGAATAGCAACAATGGGGGGCAGGATAGGATGGAGGGAAATATAGTTCGTCTTACACAACACGACTCTGATGGAAGTCACTTGCAAAACTACGCAGATATGGCCTATATTGAATTTCCTGCCTTCCCAAAGGGAATGGGTGGGGAGGGAGGTATAGGGAGAAGTTGGAACTCAAAGTTTTAGGAGCAACTGTTGAGTATTGTTCTTGCTACTAGGAAATAAGAAATACAGGTAATGGGGAATAGAAAGTTATCTGGCCCTACGGGACAAGAGAGAAGATGGGGACAAGAGAAGGGAGGGATGATAGAAGAGAGGGATGATTGGTCACAGGGGAAATTAGAATGCTCAGTGTACTGGGGTGGGGGACGGGACAAATGGGGAGAGAATTTTGGAACCCAAAGTTTTGTGAAAATGAATGTAAAAAGTTAAATAATTAAAATTATATTTAAAAAAAGTTTGGTTTCCAATTTTTTCCTTTCTTCCCTCCACACCCACTTGCATTGAAAAATTAAGCAATTCAATATAGATTATGCATGTGTGTTTATGAAAAATATATCCATAATACTCGTGTTGTGAAAGACTAACTATATTTCCTTCCATCTTTTCCTTTTCCCACCAGTTATTATATTTTCTCCTTTTATGCTGTTCCTTTTCTAAAAGTGTTTTCTTCTATCTATCCTCCCATTTGCCCTCCACTTTATTCCTTCTATTATTCCCCCCACTTAACTCCTTCCCCCTATTTTCCTTTGGGATTAAATATCCATTGAATCTGTTTGATATTCCCTCCTTAAGCCTAATTTGATGACCGTAAGGTTCACTCATTCTTTTTCATCTCTCTCTCTATGACTCCATCAAGAAATGTTTTCTGTGACCTCCTATTCCATTTAGTCATTCTACCTCTTCCTTTCTCTTTCTCCCAATATATTCCTCTCTCACTCCTCAATTTTGTTTTTTTATATATCATCCCTTTTATATGTATGTATATATATCCATATATTTACATATGTATACATATATATACTCAGCTCACTCTGTGCTCTCTTTCTATGTAGCTATGTATCTATGTATTGTGTATGTATGTATCTATTTTTCTATGTATCTCCTTCAAATACTCTAATACTGAGAAAGGTCTGATGTGATACAAATAACATCTCTCCGTGTGGGAATGTAAACAGTTCATCTTTAATAGGTCTCTTATGACTTCTCTTTCCTGTTTAGCTTTTCATGCTTGTCTTTTATTCTGTAAAGTCAAATTTTCTGTTAAGCTCTGGTCGTTTCAACAAGAATGCTTCAAAGACCTCTATTTCATTGAATATCTATTTTTTTTCCTGTAGGATTATACTCGGTTTGGCTGGGTAGGTGATAGTACTTTTTAATTTTAGCTCCTCTGACCTCTGGAAACTCATATTCCAAACCCTTTGATCCCTTAAGTCGAAGTTGCTAGATGTTGTGTTTTCCTAAATGTGTTTCTTCAGTACCAAAATTATTTCTTTCTGGTTGTTTTCAATATTTTCTCCTTCACCTGGGAACCCTGAAATTTGGATAAATTTTACTGGGCATTTACCTTTTAGAATTTCTCTCCCTAGGTGATACTTTCAATTTCTATTTAACCTCTGGTTCAGGAATATCTAGGCAGTTTTCCTTGATAATTTCTTGAAAGTTGATATCTACACTCTTCCCATTTTTCCTCTACTTCTCTTACTTGATCTTCAATCTTTTTTGAATTCCTCTATGGCGTGTAACCAATACATATTCCTTTTGGAGATTTGAAGTAGGAGCTTTGACTCTGCTATTCTCCTCTAATTGTATACCCTGATCTGCTTTGTCACCAAAGTAAGATTCTATTTATTTTCCCAGTAAAAGACTTGACTTTTTAACTGTTTGTTAAGGTAGGACTCCTTCCAACTGGCATAGGAGTGGGGGTGAGTGTATACTGCTTGGTTTCAGGGATTTTGCATTAGTCATTCAATTCTCCATCATCTATGGACTCAGAGCTCTGGAAACAGCCTCTGCTGCTGCAGCTACCACCCATAAACCCCCCACCACTGCCCTAGGGCTGGGGCCTGACTGCATCAGACCACATACTCCTCTTTCACTCAGGTCTCAGAGAGTTTTCCCACTGATCATCTTGGTGTTTATGGGCTGAGAAGTCTGAAAACCATCACAACTATCAACCTTTCAGTCCCCTAAGGCCTATTCTGGAAGGTCTGTACTGTTGCAGTACATATCAGACTGTGTTATGCTCCCAGACAGGTGTGAGAATCCCTTCCTGTCTACTTTCCAGGTTGTCTTTGGCTGGGCATTTGTTTTGTTCTGTTATTTTGTGCATTCTATAGCTCTAGAATTTGTTTAGAATCATTTTTTTCATTTGTTTCTCTTTTTTCTTTAATATTTTTTCTTTTTTTCTCATCTTTTTAATTGAATTATGTTATTTGTTTTCAGTGTTTGATAGTCACTTCCATGTAGCCTAGATTTCTTTCCACTCCCTCCTTATCATTCCCTCCTTCCTCCCCACTCCCTTCCTGAGATGTCATGCAATCTTACGTAGATTCTGTGCATACATTCCTATTACATGGATGTTTCATAGAAGAATTAAAATGAATGAGAGAAACCATAAAACAAAAGAAAACATAATAAAAAAGAAAATTGTCTGTTTCTATCTGCAATCCAATTCTATAATTCTTTCCCTGGATGTGGAAGGTGTTTTGTTCCAAGAGCCAACTGGAAATTTTTTAAGTCCGTGAACTTCAAAGTACTAAGTCTACTAGAAAAATTCCTCACACACTGTGGTTGTTGCTGTGTACAGAGTTCTCCTGGTTCTGCTCCCTTCACTCAGCATCAGTTCATATAAATCTTTCCAGGCTTCTCTAAAGTCTTCCTGTTCATTTTTTCTCATAGCACAATATTATACCATTAAATTCATATACCATAACTTATTCAACCATTCCCCAATTGATGGGTATCCCCTTGATTTCCAGTTTTTGGCCACAATAAAGAGAGCTGCTGTAAATATTTTTGTACATGTGAGATGCTTTCTATTTCTATGATCTCTGGGATAGAGTCCCAGAAGTAATATTGCTGGTTCAAAGAGTATGTGTATTTTTGTAGCCCTTTTGGCATAGTTTAAAATTTCTCTGAAAATTCCCTGTTCATATCCTTTGATTATTTATCTATTGGGGAATAATTTATATTCTTGTAGAGTTGACTCAGTTCTCTACATATTTTAGAAACGAGGTCTTTATCACAGACACTAGCTGCAAAACTTCTTTCCCAGTCTTCCTGTTCATCAGTCCTTATAGTACACTAGTATTCCATTACATTTATTACACCCAATTTGTTCAGTCATTCCCCAATTGATGGGCATCCCTTTATTTTCCAGTTCTTGGTCACCACAAAGAGAGTTGGTAGAAATATTTTTGTACATGTGGATTGCTTTTCTCATTTTTATGATCTTTTTGGATATTGCTGGATCAAAGGGTATGCCCGTTTATGTAGCCCTTTGGGCATAGTTTCCAAATTGTTCTCTGGAATGGTTGGAGCAACTCACAGCTTCATCAACAATGAATTAGTGGTCCAACTCTCCCACATCTTCTCCAACGTTTATCATCTTCCTATTTTCTCATGTTAGTCAATCTGATAGGTGTGATGTGGTATCTCAGAGTTGTTTTGATTTGCATCTCTCCAATCAATAGTAATTTAGAGCATTTTTTTCATATGACTATAGATAGCTTTAATTTCTTCCTCTCAAAACTGACTGTTCATATCCTTTGACCATTTATCAGCTGGAGAATGACTTGTATTCTTGCAAATTTGACTCAGTTCTCTATATATTTTAGAAATAAGGCCTATATAAGAAACAATAATTGTAAAAGGTCTTTTCCAGTTTTGTGTTTCCCTCATAATCTTGTTTTCATTGGATTTGTTTGTGCAAAAATTTTTCAATTTAATGTAATCGAAATTATCCATTTTGCCCTTCAATTTCTGTCTCTTATTTGGTCAAAAATGTCTCTATTCTACATAAATCTAACAAATATATGATTCCTTGCTTCCTTAATTTGTTCATTGTACCAGCCTTTATACCTAGATCATGTATCCATTTGAACTTTACTCTTGTGGACGGTGACATGTATTGGCCTATGTACAGTTTCCACCACAGTTATCCAGTTTTCCCAGAAATTTTGGTCAGTCAGTGAGTTCTTCTCCCAGAAGCTGGGGAGTTTATCAAATGATAGACTTCTATATTCATTGACTACTGTGTCTTGAGTAACTAGCATATTCCAATGGTCTACTCCTCTATTTCTTAGCCAGTATCTATATCTTAGCCAGTATTAGTCATTCTGGTGAGTCCTGCTTTAAGACACAATTTGAGACCTGGTAGGGCTAGGCTACAAAATCTAGCATTTCTTTTCTTTTGTTCCTTTCATATTCTGGACATTTTGTTCTCCAAGATGAATTTTAATACTATTTTTCCCAGCTGATAGTTTGATTGGTATGCCACTGAATAAGTAAATTAATTTAGGCTGAATTGCCATTCTTATTATATTAGCTCAGACTACCCAAGAACAGCTGATGTTTTTCCACTTACTTAGATCTGACTTTATTTTTGCAAAAAATGTTTTGTAATTATGTTTATAAAGTCCCTGGATTTGTTTTGTTAGGTGGACTTCCAGATATTTTATAGTGTCTACTATAGTTTTAAATGGGTTTTCTCTTTCTGTCTCTTGTTCAACCTTGTTTTGTAATATAAAGAAATGCAGATGATGTATGTGCCTTTATTTTGTAACCTGCAACTTTGTCAAAATTGATTATTGTTTCATTTTTATTATTGCTTACTATTTTTACTTGATTCTCTGAAATTCTCTAAGCATATCATCATATCCTCTCCCAAAAGGGATAACGTAGTTTCTTCTTGACCTATTCTAATTCTTTCAATTTCTTTTTATTCTCTTTGTTAAAGCTAACATTTCTGGTACTATATTAAATAACAGTTATGGTAGTGGACATTCTTATTTCACCCCTCATCTTATTGGAAATGCATTTATCTTATCCTCATTGCATATAATGCTTGTTGATGGTTTTAGGTAGATACTGGTTATTCCATTCATTCCTATGCTCAAGTGTTTTCAATAGGAACGGGTGTTGTATTTTGTCAATTGTTTTTTTCTGCATCTATTGAGATAATCATGTGGTTTCTGTTAATTTTGTTGTTGAAATAATCAATAACACTGATATTTTTCCTAATATGGAACTAGTCTTGAATTCCGGGAATAAATCCTTCCTGATCATAATGTATTATTCTTGTGATGAGCTGCTGCATTCTTTTTACTAATATCTCACTTAAAATTTTTGTACCTACATTCGTTAGAGAAATTGGTCTATAATTTTCTTACTCTGTTTTGGTTCTTCCTTGTTTAGGTATCAGAATCATATTTGAATCATAAAAAGTATTTGGTAGGACTCCTGTTTCACCAATTCCCCCAAATATTATAGTGGCATTGGAATTAATTGTTCTTTAAATGTTTGATTGAGTTTACTTATAAATCCATCTGATCCTGGAGATTTTTTGGAATCATTTTTTCAAGAAAATAACCTTCTATAATGTTAGTTTTTTTTTCCCTTTTCTGGGCATTTTCCCAGCCAGTTACTTAACTTCTGAGAGTCCTCTCCACCCCTGGCCTAGGTCTGCCCAGCTAGTGCTTGGGGTCTGAGATTCAAATGCTGCTCCCCAGACTCAGGGCTTAGGGCGGCAGGCCTGGCTGCTATTCAGGGTAAGATTAAATCAGGTTCTCAGGTGGGGGCAGGGCCGCCCCAGGCTCAGTTCCCTCAGGGGGTTTATGCAGAGACCTTTTGTAATGGAGCTGCTGCCTAGCTTCTGACTGCTCCAGGAGCCTCTGGCCACTGCTGCCTCTGCCTCTGCTGCTGCCTCCCGAGGGGGCCTGAGTCTCAGAGACACCCCACTCCCCTCTCAGCCCGTCTCTCTCACTGACCTGTAAGTCTGTGGGTGGAGGGACCTTCACAGCCGCTGGAGATTCTGTCCCTGATGCCTGCTTGAGTCTGCTCACTCCTCTCAGTGCCACGCGGCCAGGGCAGGGCCAAGCTCCACTCCCGTTAGGGGCACGATGGACCCTTGGGATCGGTTTTTCAGAGCTCTCTGGAACAGAAATCTCCTTCACTGTGTTACTGTGTGGCTTCCACTGTTCCAGAATTTGTTGGGAGCTCTTTTTAGAGGAAATTCGTGGGCTGTGGGCTTTGGAGCTAGCATAGGTGAGTCTTTCTACTCCACCATCTTTTTTCTGGAGATTTTTTTCCTAGGGAGTTCATTGACGGTTTGTTCACCTTCTTTTTCCGAGATGGAGTTATTTAAGCACTCAAATTCTTCTTCTGTTAATCTAGGCTATTCATATTGTTTAAAATATTCATCAATTTCATTTAGAATGTCCAATCAATGGGCATAAAGCTGGGCAAAGCAATTTCTAGTTATAGTTTTAATTTCCCCCTTGTTGAATAAAAGTTCACATTTTTCTGATATTGATAATTTGGTATTCTTCTTTCATTTTTTTAAATAAAATTAGCCAAAAGTTTATCCATTTTATTGTTTTTTTAAAAAAAACAATTCTTTATTTATGTATTTATTAGTTTATTATTTATTTATGTAGTTATTAGTTATTAGTCTATTAGTTTAATAGCTTTCTTAATTTCAATTTTATTAATCTCTCCTTTGGTTTCCAGTATTTCTAAATTGGTATTTACTTGGGAACTTTCAATTTCTTCTTTTTCTAGCTCTTTCAGATGCATGCTCATTGCACTGATCTCCTCTTTCTCTATTTTATACACATAGGCCTTCCATTATATAAAACTTGCCCTAAGAACTGCTTTTGCAGCATCCCATAAGTTTTGGTAGGTTGTCTCATTATTATCAGTCTCTTGAAAGAAGTTGTATATTATTTCTATGATTTGTTGTTTAACTGACTCCTTATTTAAGATTAGATTATTCGGTTTCCAATTATTTTTTTATTTTTTCATAGTTTTTTATTACGTATAATTTTTATTGTATTATGATCTGAGAAGGTACATTGAATATCGTGGCTTTTCTGCACTGGATTGTGAGGTTTTTATGGTCCAGTAAACGGTCATTTTTTTTTTTTTTATATGTGCCATGTACGGCTGGGAAAAAGATGTTTTCCAGGCTCTTTTTTTTTCCTTATGGCTTTCTGGTAAACCAATAGTTCTTAGATGTGCTCTCCTGTATCTGTTTTACAGGTCAATTGTTTTTCCAATGAGATACTTTATATTTTTTTCTATTTTTTCATTCTTAAGATTCTGTTTCACTTATTCTTGATGTCTCATAGAATCATCAGTTTCTACTGGCTTAATTCTAATTTTTTAAATATACATCTTATTTTTCAGTTTTTAACATTCACTTCCACAAGGATTTCAATGAAAAGTTTTCTCCCCATCTCTCCCCACCCCACCCCAGGACAGCATGCACCCCATTCACCCTTTCCTCCAGTCAATGATCCCTTCTATTACTCACTCTTCTTCCATCCCCCTTCCATTCTATTTTCCCATAGGGCAAAATATATTTCTATACTCCATTGCCTGTGTAGATTAGTTTCAAGTTGCATGCTGAAACAATTTTAAACATTCATTCTTAAAGCATTGAGTTCCATATTCTCTCCCTTCCTCCTTCCCATCACACCCTCATTGAGAAAACAATTAATTCAATATAGGTCTTACATGTGTAGCAACACAAAGAGCTTCTGCAATATTTATGTTGCAAAAGACTATACTCACATTTCCCTGTATCATCTCATGCCCTTCATTTATTCCATTCCCTTCCATGACCTGTCTTTCCACTATAGTGTTTGCTTCTGATTATCCCTTTTCTCAATTTCTTTTCCCTTCTATTCCTCCCTATACTACCTTCTTGCCCCCTGACTTCCTGTAGGGTAAAATAGATATCCATATCCAATTCAGTGTGTGTTATTCCCTTCTTAAGCCTAATCCCATGAGAGTAATGCTCAATTATTTACTTTCAGCTCCCCTCCCCATACCCTCCATTTTAGAAGTTCTTTCATTCATCTTGTATGTGACATGGTTTGCAGCATTCTACCTCTCCCTTTCTCTTACAGCTAGTACATTCCATTCAACAGTACTTTTACTTTTAGTTGTTCTCTCTTCATATTCAGCTCACCATGTGCCTTCTGTCTATGAATACATATATAATATATATATACACACATGTATATGAGTGTGTTTATATATATACACACATATACACATGCACATATACATAGCTACACATATATAATATATACATACATACATACCCACACACACCTACATACATATATATGCATATTATAACTACCTAACTACCCTAATACTGAAAACTATCTCATGGGTTTCAAATACCATATTTCCATGTAAGAATGTAAGCAGTTCGACTTTAATGACTTCCTAAAGTTTCTCTTTCCTGTTTCCCTTTTCATGTTTCTCTTGGTTCTTGTATTTGGAAGTCTAAATTTCTATCTCTGGCTCTGATCTTTTCATCAAGAATGCTTGAAAGTCAAGGTGGCAGAGTAGAAAGACTCACATATGCTAGCTCCGAACCCACAGCCCATGGATTTCCTCTAAAAAGAACTTCCAACAAATTCTGGAACAGTGGAAACCCCACAGCAACACAGTGAAGGAGATTTCCGTTCCAGAGAGCCTTGAAAAACCAATCCCAAAGGTCCATCATGCACCAGATGAGAACAGAGCCCTGCCCTGCCCTGGCCACGTGGCATTGAGAGGAGCAAGCAGATCCGAGCAGGCGTCAGGGAAGGAATCCCCAGGGGCCACAAAGGTCCTTCCACTCATAGACTCACAGGTCAGTGAGAGAGACGGGCTGAGAGGGGAGCGGGGTGTCTCTGAGACTCAGGCCCCCTCGGGAGGCAGCAGCAGAGGCAGAGGCAGAGGCAGCAGTGGCCAGAGGCTCCCAGAGGAGGCAGGAGCTCAGCAGGAGCTCCATTAGGGAAGGTCTCTGCATAAACACCTTGAGGGAACTGAGCCTGGGAGGCAGCCCTGCCCCAACCTGAGCACCAGAAATTAAGCTCCCATTGAATAGCAGCCAGGCCTGCCACAAAAAGCCCTGAGGCTGGGGAACAGCATTTGAATCTCAGACCCCAAGCACTAGCTGGGCAGACCTAGGCCTGGGGTGGAGAGGACTCTCAGAAGTCAAGTAACTGGCTGGGAAAATGCCCAGAAAAGGGAAAAAAATAAGAAAATAGGTTATTTCCTTGGGAAACAGATGATTGCGCCATTCCTCTCTGAGTAAGAAGAACAATGCTTACTATCAGGTAAAGACATAGGGGTCAAGGACTCTCTATTCCAAACATCTGAAATAGATATTCAATGGGCTCAGGCCATGAAAGAGCTCAAAAAGGATTTTGAAAATCAAGTTAGACAGGTGGAGGAAAAACTGGGAAAAGAAATGAGAGAGATGCAAGAAAAGCATGAAAAATGGGTCAATACCTTAATAAAGGAGACCAAAAAAATGCTGAAGAAAATAACACCTTGAAAAATAGGCTAACTCAATTGGCAAAAGAGTTGCAAAAAGCCAATGAGAAGAATGTTTTCAAAAGCAGAATTAACCAAGTGGAAAAAGAGGTGCAAAAACTCACTGAAGAAAATAGTTCTCTCAAAATTAGAATGGAACAGATGGAGGCTAATGACTTTCTGAGAAACCAAGAAATCATAAAACAAAACCAAAAGAATGAAAAAATGGAAGAGAATGTGAAATATCTCATGGGAAAAACAACTGACCTGGAAAATAGATCCAGGAGAGAAAATTTAAAAATTATGGGACTACCTAAAAGCCATGATCAAAAAAAGAGCCTAGATATCATCCTTCATGAAATTATC
>JAQQSK010017329.1:0-10153 GCA_028658325.1 Potorous gilbertii | reverse complement strand
TTAGTAACAGGTTTCAGGTCTGTGGTTCAGATTTTTCTCTTGCAAGGTAGAATGGCATTTTAATCTTTTGTTGACCTATGATTAATTCAGAACTTTTTGGGGACCTACTAGAGTGGTTCATGATCAGTTATATATATCATCTTGTATGTTTCAAGAACAGTTATTTATATGAAATATTTAAATAGAAATGACTGCCTGAATAATTTTCCTTTGTATATTCTCTATTAGAGAATTAATATTGATAATACTTTGGTAGTATTTTATTTATTTCAAGTTATTTTAATTTTAAATTACATGTAAAAATTGTTTTAAATACATGTAAAAATTGTTTTAAAAATTCATTTTTTATAAGATTTTCAGTTCCAACTTTTTGACCCTCCTTTCTCTCCTCTCCAATATGGCAAGCAGTGTGATATAAGTTAAACATGTACAATCATGTTAAACATATTTCCACATTAGTCACATTGTGAAGGAAGAAACAGAACAAAAGGAAAAACCATGAAAAAACCTCCCAAAACATTAAAAAAAAAATTGTGAAAATAGTATGCTTCAATCTACAATCAGACCCCATAGTTCTTTCTCTGGATGTGGATAGCATTTTTGCATCATGAGTCTTGGATTTGTCTTGGATCATTGTATTGCTGAGAAGAGCTGAGTCTGTCATAGTTGATGATAACACAATATTGCTGTTACTGTCTACACTGATCAGTTCACTCAGCATCAGTTCATGTAAGTCTTCTCAGATTTTTCTGAAACACTCCTGCTTATCATTTTTGGTAGCACAAGAGTATTCCATTACACTTGTATACGATACTAACATTCCCCAATTGATGTGTATTACCTCAGTTTCCATTTCTTTGCTTTCACCAAAAGAGCTACTGTCAATATTTTTGTACATATGGCTCTTTTCCTTTTTTTATGGCCTCTTTGGGATACAGATCTAGTAATGGTAGATTTGGCAAAATCTGATTGCTCTTTGAGCATAGTTCCAAATTTGTCTTCAGAATGGTTGGATCAGTTCACAACTCCACCAACAATGCATTCAATTTTGCCACATGTTCTCTAGCATTTATCATTTTCCTTTGTGTCATATTAGCCAATCTGATAGGTGTGAGGTGATATTTCAGAGTTTTAATTTGCATTTCTCTCATCAGTAGTGATATAAAACATTTTTTTTATATGACTAAATAGTTTTTATTTGAAAACTGCCTGTTCATGTCCTTTCACCATTTATCAATTGGGGAATGACTTGTATTCTTATAAATTTGGCTCACTTCTCTATATATTTGAGAAATGAGGTCTTTTAGAAATACTCGCTAGAAATTCCCCTGCCCCCAGCTTTCTGCTTTCCTTCTAATCTTGGTTTCATTGTTATTTTTTTGTGCAAATCCTTTTTAATTTAATGTTATCCAAATGATCCATTTTGCATTTCATAATCTTCTCTCTCATTTGGTCATAAATTCTTCCCTACTCCATAGATCTGACAATCTATTCCTTGCTCTACTAATTTTAGACATAAAATTTATGTCCTTTATGTCTAAATCATGTACCCATTTTGACTTTGTCTTGGCATATGTTGTGATATGTTAGTCTGTGCCTGGTTTCTGCCATACTATTTTCCAGTTTTCTTAGCAGTTTTTATCGGAGATTTCTTATCCAAGAAACTGGAGTCTTTTTGTTTGTCAAACAGTAGGTTATTATAGTTATTTACTATTGTCTTGTGTACCCTATTACACTGATCCAATAATCTTTTCTAAGCCAGTCCAAAATAGTTTTCATAATTGCTACTTTTGTAATATAGTTTTAGATTTGGTATGGCTTGGCTACCTTCCTTTGCATTTTTTTCCATTAATTCTCTTATGTTTTTTGACCTTTTGTCCTTCCAGACAATTTTATCACTCTCTTATCTAGCTCTATAAAATAATTTTTTGATGGTTTGGCATGACACTGAATAAATAAATTAAGCAGAATTGTCATTTTTTTATATTATCTTGACCTACTCATGAGCAGTTGATAGTTTTCCAGTTGTTTAGATCTGACTTGATTTATGTGAAAAGTATTTTTGTGTTCACATAGTTTCTGGGTTTGTCTCAGCAGGTAGACTTCCAAATATTTTATAATGCCTACAGTTATTTAAAAGGAATTTCTCTTTCTGTTGCTTCTTGCTGAGCTTTGTTGACAATATATAGAAGTGATGATAATTTATGTGGGTTTATTTTATATCATGAAAGTTTACTAAAGTTGTCAATTTTTTCCAGTAATTTTTAAGTTGGTTCTTTAGAATTCTCTAAGTATACCATCTTATCATCTTCATAGAGTGATAGTTTTGTTTCCTCATTGCCTATTCTAATTCCTTCAATTTCTTTTTCTTCTCGTATTGCTAACGCTAACATTTCTAGTACAGTACTGAATAATACCAGTACACTAGTACAACTAGTACAGTACTGAATAATAGTGCTGATAATGGATATCCTCGTTTTACCCTGATCATACTGGGAAGGCTTCTAGCTTCTTTACATAACTTGGGGATAAGCTTGCTCCTGGCTTCAGATAAATATTACTTATCATTTTAAGGAAAGCTCCATTTATACCTGTGTTCTTTAGAGTTTTTAATAGTTACAGGTTCTGTATTTTTTTCCAAAACTTTTTCTTCATCTGTTGAGATAATATGCTTTCTGTTGTTTTTTTTTGTTGTTGTTGATGTGGTCTGTTTTACTGATAGTTTTCGTAATATTGAACCAGCTCTGCATTCCTGGTATAAATCCTGGTTGGAGTGTATTACTCTGATGATAAATTGTTGTAATCTCTTTGCTAATATTTTATTTAATTTTTTTGCATCAGTATTCATTAGGAAAATTGATTTATAATTTTCTTTCTCAGTTTTGGATCTTCCTGGTTTAGGTATCAGCACCATATTTGTGTCATAAAAGAAATTTGGTAGGACTCCTTCGCTTGTTTTTTCCAAGTAGTTTATATGGTATTGGAATTAATGGTTCTTTCAATGTTTGATGGAATTCACTTGTGAATCCAGCTGGTCCTTGGGATTTTTTCTTAGGGAATTTACTGATGACCTGTTCCATATAATTTTCTATTAATGTAGTTAATTAAGTATTTTAATTACTCTTCTCTTAATCTGCACAATTTAAATTTTGGAAATATCCATTTCACTTAGATTGTCAGGTTTATTGCCATATAACTGGACAAAATACCTCTTAGCAATTGTCTTCATTTTCTCTTCGTTGGTGAAAAGTTGTCCCTTTTCATATTAATAATTTGATTTTCTTCTTTTTTTAATCAAATTAGCCAGAAGTTTATCTATTTTCTTGTTTTTTTTTCATAAAACCAGCCCTTAGTTTAAATTATTAGTTCTTTAGTTGTTGTTTTTTTTAACTTTTAATTTTATTAATCTCTTCTTTGATTTTCAGAATTTCCAATTTGGTGTTTAATTGGTGATTTTTAATTTGTTCTTTTTCTGGCTTTTTTAGTTATATGCCCAGTTCATTGTTCTTTTTATTTTATTCATGTAAACATTTAGTTATGTAAAGTCTCCTCCAAGTACTACTTTGGCTGCATCCCGTAAGTTTTGGTATGTTGTCTCATTGTCATTTTCTTTGATGAAATTATTGTTTCTATGATTTATTGTTTGACCTACTCATTTAGGATTAGCTTAGTTTCCAAATTAATTTTTAATCTTTCTTTCTGTGGCCTTTTATTACAAATAGTTTTTATTACATCATGATCTGAAAAGGATACATTTAACATTGCTGCCTTTTTGCATTTAATTGTGAGCTTTTAATGCCCCAATGCATGGTTAGATTTTGTGTAGGTGCTGTGTACCACTGAGAAAAAGGTATGTTCTTTTCGGTCCCCATTCATGTTTCTCCAGAGGCCTGTCATATCTAACTTTTCTAGAATTCTGTTCATTTCCTTAACTTCTTTCTTGTTTATTTTGTGGTTAGATTTATCTAGTTCTGAGAGGAGCAGTTTGAGGTCCCTAACTATTTAATATAGTTTTGCCCTCTATTTCCTCCTGCAACTTACTTAACTTACACTTTAGAAATTTGGATGCTATACTATTTGGTGCATATATTTAGTATTGGTATCACTTTAGCAAAATGTAGTGTTCTTCTTTGTCTCTTTTAGTTAGAGCTGTTTTTGCTTTTTCTTTGAGATCATGATTGCTTCCTTTTTTTTTCACTTCAGCTGTAGCATACTCTTCTCCATCTTTTTAACTCTACTCTGTATGTGTGTCTGCTTCAGATATGTTTCTTATAAACAACATAATGTGGAATTTTGGTTTTTAATCCACTCTGCTGTCTGCCTGTGTTTCATGGGAGAGTCCATCCCATTCACATTCATAGTTATGATTACTTGTGTATTTTCCTCCATTTTATTTTTTCCCCTCTTTATACTTTTCTCTCTCTACTTTCACCCTGTCCTTTCTCACCAGTGTTTTGCTTATGACCACTACCTCCCTCAATCTGCCCTCCCTTCTATTGGCTTCTCCCCCTTTTTTCCTCTTCCCCTGATACTTTCCTATAGGGCCAGACGTATTTCTATACCCAACGGAGTTTGTATGTTATTCCTACTTTGAGCCAAATCTGATGAGAGTAAAATTCAAACAATGCTTGTTCCTTCTCTTCTTTCCCTCTCCTGTAATAGTTCTTTCCTGCTAGTTCATGTGATGTAATTTTGCTTTATCTTTTTGTGGGTTCTGTTGCTCCAGAACTCATTTAAGAGGCTTGATTTAATGTTTCTGAGGGAAATTGGGGAGGACTTGGGCAACTTCTTTGCTTTTCTCTGCCTTCTTGCATCTGCCTCCTGCCGTGGTAGATCTTTAACAAAAGGTACACAATTGTAATCTGAAAGTTTTTTTTTCTTTTTAAAAATTTTAAGTAACCATCTAAAACTGTGTTGGAAGAACTGGCAAGAGTTATATGCAGACAGTTTGGAAAATAGAATCAATTGTAAACTCTTTGAGTTACTGTCATTCTCAGAGTAGCACACCACAATAACATAGGCTAGCCCTACTTTATATGCTAGTTGCTTTCCTTCAAAGTCCTTTGTGAAACAGATATTTGCAGAATGAAGCTAATTTTCCTGTTGATTTCCATTATATTTTTAATCTCTGTAATAAAATCACTAAAAAATCTGTGGTATTGGCATAATTTTAGTACAGAATTTTAAGCTATGTTGAAGACTGTTGGAAGCTAGTTTAACTTTTAAAAATTTTTTGCAAGATGATTGCTGATATCAGATGTGTTCTAGTTCTATTATGAACATTAAATATGATTTTACTGTCAAATGGCATTCTTAATACTTTGGGACAGGGATGTATGTGTATGTAACTTTCTGTGTAGGAGATGCTATGAAACTATTGAAATAAAGAAAAATGGAAGAAGTCTCAGCATCAGTGAAACAAAGTTAGAGTATTAGACATTCAATTTCATACATGTGGTTCTGTGGTGATGATGGCAGATTTATGACACTACATGGGTTGGGGCTTGAGGGATCAGAAATTATGCTGAATCATATCAATCTTGGACATTTTTGCAATGCATTTTGCATTTACCTTCAGAGATAACAAGAAACATCTCATGGGATATCTGGTCACCTTATTTACAGTATCTGTGATAAGTATTTGTAAAAAGTCCATCATGAAAATAAATGCAACTTATCCACCATCATCATTTGCCAAGCATGAAGAGGTAGAATAATCCAAATTAAATCACCATATATTCTGATATGTGGTAGGTAACTTCACAGCAAAGATGAGAATCCTCAGATCTATGGGAAAGTATAACTAATAAAAAAGGAATGAGAAGAGGTCAATGGCTATTCTGAAGACTAATGCCTTTATATTATGAATTCTTCAAGAAAAGATTTAATATCACTTGACATGGCAAGCAACAAATAACATTGTGGGGAGAAAAATAGATTAGATTTTAAACAGGTAGGAATAGACTTGTTATTTATGTGGGAGATAGCTCTGAATCAACTCATACTGACCTTTGAATTGCAGAATAAATAAAACACGAGGAAACATCAGTTACTAAATTATATGCTTACTCTCCCATCTTTATGCAAGTCTTCTATACACAAATTAAGGGCATTGGCATCTAAGATGAAGGTATTAAAGGTATTAGTAAGAAACACAGGCTTTGGTAAGTGATGTTAAATCATAGGCTACATATTTATCATTTTACCTTGAGGGTGATGTTCTCAGGGAGTTCCTTTGCCTGCCACTGTCATTATGGATAACTGCTTGTAAGGATTTGGACCCTGAACTTTTCAGATGCTTGGTTTGTGGATGGTTCTGCCAGTTACAGGCTTGGTGTCTCATTCTGTTCTCTGCCAATTTCAGCTGAGTCTCTGGTAAGTCTCTGAGGGATGGGAGACTTAGATCCTTGTCACAGTGAACTGTTACTGTGAGTGGTTCAGAGCCCTAGGTAGTCAACAGCTCATCCTAGTGGCGTAGATTCTTCCTTCACAGAACTTTGTTGATGGAGATTTGGGTATGCTCTATTAGTGCTCATCATTGAGCAACTGTTCCTTTGAGTGAAATAGTGCTGTGGACAGACTCTTTCCTTATGGCTGTCTCTCCATCATATTCTTTGGTCTAGGAACACATCTTGACTCTAACATTGTACAAGGTAGTCTCCTTAATGCCCTGTCATCCTTTTTTTTCCCCCCTGAATGGTTTGGGCAAATCATCTCTGGTGCCAGGGAAAGCTTGGCAGTTGAGGGAGGAATAGTGGACACTGATCATATGGGTGTGAGAAAAGGAGTTGGCCTGGGGCAGAAGGTTTGTTGCCTGATTAATCCTTTTGCCTAGTCCATGAGTAAAAGTAAAAGGGTGGGCAGTGGGACCTCTGGAGAAATTTGACTATATTCAGTTTAAGAGGGTGTGATTTCATTCATCTAGGGAGTAGAGGGCCCTGAGTGGAAAGTAGCAGTCTGGTAAATGGAGAATACTAAATGGGCAGTGGAGTGATGAAAGGGGAAAAAATATGTCAGATTGTCAGACATGATGCACAGAAAGAGATTATAAGCTCTTAGATACTGTTTCTAGATACTGTTTTTTGCAGACTTTGGGACAGATAACCTTTTGAGCTCTTCTGTTCCTGGTGGCCGGAGATTGATCTATTGGTTCTATCTTCTATTTTCAGTGTCTTCTTGCTCCATTGTGGTCTTCTGATCAGTTTCTGATTTACTCACCCAACAGCCATTTTGCTACTCTCACTTTGCGGGGTGGTTGTGGTTTTGACTACCATTCTTGTGTGCGCCACCTCCGGCTTACTATGTGCCTTATAGACTATTCTCCTTGGGTGCTGTATTTTGTAGTACTTAGTACTAAGGTTAAGGTTATTTACTCTTATCTTGGATTGCTGTCCTCGGATGACCAAGACAGATCAAGACCAAGAGAGGAAAATGCCTTAGGAATTATTTATTTTGCCTCGGCCTTGGACTTCAAGGGATTGATTATACTGCCTGGTATTAGTGATTTTAAAACCCAGTGTAACCTTTCAGTCATAGAGACATAGAATGGGGCTAGTTAGGCTAAGTACTTTTTTGGCAAAATCTTTATATGAACTCCTGTCAAGAAGGATCCCTTTTTGGTTGTGTAATCTGGGTGTGTTCCTATTTAGCAAGGATCTTCAGAATTGCACTTAAATATTCTTTTTTTCCCCTCATGTATATTCTTGATATTTATGTTCAGTAGAAGGATTAAATAATCTTTTGCCTCCTTGATTCACTTTATTCAGATCATGAACATTCATTTGGGTCCAATGTGTACCTGCTTAAGACAGTAAATCCTGTTGGTTATTGAATCAGTTTTGTTATGCATTGAAAGAATTTCCTCTTGAGAAGATCTGTTTCATGATTGAATGAAAAAGAACAAATTGAAATGCTTTTGATATTCAGATGATTTAGAAAAAAAAACAGCATGGTATAGTGGAAACAGTGCCCAAGGACCTGGGTTTGGATCTTGACTTTTGTAGTTGCTCCCTGTATGATTTAGGGCATGCCATACAAACTTTCTGAACCTTAATTTTCTCATCTGTAAAATTAGGGAGTAAAATAGATGGCCTTTTAGGTCCCTTCCAACTTTAGCTCTGTTATCCTATGAGTTTCTCAAAAACCTCAAACTTTGTTGTTATATTTTTACTAGATTAGTGGTTTTTGTAGTCAGTATTCGACACTGGGAAGATAATTATTTTTCTTGTCACTGCAAATTACATTTTGGAAAAAAAAGATACTAATGAATTTTACAATATGCTGTTTCGTTGATAGTCTTCAAGATGTAAAGTGTTCTGTTGAATGACATGGAAAAAAGACTTTAATGTGGAATAAGAGATACTTCAGAGACCTGTGTTTTTGTAGCTCTAGGTCTACTGATGCAGATTTCTACTCTATACCTTAGTGAAATGGTGTTGCTTAGTTCCTATGTCTTAGAAATTTATCATCTTATGGCTAGCCTGGTGAGGAACCTCTACAAACTTAGCTAGGTTTGCCCATTTTGCTATGCTGGTCCCTAGACAATAACAGATAAATAGTTCATTGCCAGGAACTATTTTAAAAGCTGTAAATTATAGAATTACTGCCTTAATTTTGCTATTTGGAATACCTTATTTATAATGATATTATGGTACATGTATATTGCTTTTATAGTAAATTATTTTAAGGCTGTTAGAATTAAGCATTCATAGAATATGCTCATAAGTGGAGAACAGTATTTATTGCTAAGAGAACATTTTAAAAATCAGATTGTTTTAGTTTTTACACCATGTATGAAGTTATATGTATCTCTGTATTTGAAGGTTCATTAAGAATTGCTTGCTTCTCATTTTATCATTAATTCT
Source organism: Potorous gilbertii (assembly GCA_028658325.1). NCBI lineage: Eukaryota > Metazoa > Chordata > Mammalia > Diprotodontia > Potoroidae > Potorous > Potorous gilbertii. The sequence goes on along the minus strand of JAQQSK010017329.1, from coordinate 1,289 downwards.
TGTTTGATTTCTATACAGTACCACTTTTTCAGGGTAAAAGATATTTTAAAAATAGTATATAAGCTGCAATTCCTCCTGCTTTTCCTTGAATCTCTTTAAATAATATAAACAGTTTCTAATTGTTTGAGAGTTTAATATGGCAGATAATGATATAGGAAGAGCGTAGAGCCAAGAGAGAACGATTGCTCTGTAAGGTCAGTTATTTGGATTATGTAACTCCAGTGAGAACAAAAGGTCTCTTCTCATTGAAAGATAGATATGTATGTGCGAGGATGTATATGTGCAGCTTTTATTTTTTAGATTCAAGGCTCTACAGATTCAAACTTTGTTACCTTTAAGACTTCATTCTTTTTCTCGCTTAGTGTTCCCAGTATGTGCAGTGTGTTGCTGGATGTCTTCAGTTGATGCTCCGTGTTAACGAATATCGCTTTGCATGGGTAGAAGCTGATGGGGTCAACTGGTGAGTACCTTTTTGTTTGTGAAAGAGAGTGACATTTTAAGCATGTAAAGCAATTTTAGCAAATAATTTTCAGGGAAACAGGCTCAGTTAAACTTCTGGAAGGTTGGTTTCATTTTCATGCCTTTTCTAATTCTTTAAAACTAATATTTGTTATTTATCTACCAGGCAGTTTAACCTTGTATTTGAAGCTAGAGATAGAAAAGATGAATAGCTGATATTACCTGCTCAGCTGTAATACAGATGAAGCAATGAATACCAAAATGAAGGTCATACAAAGCTCTATGGGAAACTGAGGAAGGAGAACTCAATTTCAGCTAAGAATTATGGTAAGGTTAGGAGAGGCAGAACTTGAGTTGGGGGTTTTTATGAATCATCAGTGTGACATTATAGCACCCAGAGATAATGATGTCCATAGTTTGCTTTGAAAGAAGCATAATGTGTATTATATTCTGCCCCAGTTTGGAATGTGTGTATTCACTTATGGGCACCAGATTTATTTGAAAGACAGATAAGCAAGAGTACCTCCAGAAGAGTGTACTTAATGTGAGGATTGGTTAAATGAGATAGATGTGTTCAGCCTAGAAGAGGACTGTGTAAAAGAGAACCTCATTAAGCATCTATTAAGTACCTACTATGTGCCAAGTTAGGTGCTAGGGATACCAAAGTTTTGTTATTTTATAAGATTTGAACTGGTTCTCTTTGACCTCCGAGTGGGCAGAATTAGGAGCACTGAGCAGAGGTTGACAGGAGACAGATTTAGAAATGATAATAAAGAAAAACTTCTCAACATGTAGAATGTTCCTGAAGTGAATGAGTTATTTCAGGAGGT
>JAQQSK010017328.1:0-10153 GCA_028658325.1 Potorous gilbertii | reverse complement strand
TTCTAATTTTGAGAGAGCTATTTTCTTCAGTGAGCTTTTGCACCTCTTTTTCCACTTGGCTAATTCTGCTTTTGAAAGCATTCTTCTCCTCATTGGCTTTTTGAACCTCTTTTGCCAATTGAGTTAGCCTATTTTTCAGGGTGTTATTTTCTTCAGCATTTTTTTGGGTCTCCTTTATTAAGGTATTGACCTGTTTTTCATGCTTTTCTTGCACCTCTCTCATTTCTCTTCCCAGTTTTTCCTCCACCTGTCTAACTTGATTTTCAAAAACCTTTTTGAGCTCTTCCAAGGCCTGAACCCATTGGATATCTATTTCAAATGTTTGGGATACAGAGACCCTGACTCTTATGTCTTTCCTGATGGTAAGCATTGTTTTTCCTCATCAGAAAGAAAGGGAGGAAACCTCTGCTCACCAAGAAAGTAACCTTCTATGGTCTTATTTTGTTTTCCCTTTTCTGGGCATTATCCCAGCCAGTTACTTGACTTCTGAGATTCCTCTCCAACTCTGCCCAGATCTGCCCAGCTAGTGCTTGGAGTCCGAGATTCAAATGCTGCTCCCCAGCCTCAGGGCTTTCAGCAGCAGGCCTGGCTGCTATTCAATGTGATCTTAAGTTCTGGTGCTCAGGTCGGGGCTCGGGCACCTCCCAGGCTCAGTTCCCTCAGGGGGTTTATGCAGAGACTTTCTGTAGTGGACCCGAGGTCCTGCCTGCTCCAGCAGCCTCTGGCCATCTGCTGCCTCTCCCGCTGCCTCCTGAGGGGGCCTGAGTTATGAAGACAACCCGCTCCCCTCCCAGTCAGCCCAGAACACTCTCTCACCAACCTGTGCATCTGTGGGTGGAGGGAGCTTTGTGGCTGCCAGAGATTCCATTCCTGAAGCCTGCTCTGATCTGCTCCTCTTGGGGACACAAGGCCAGGGAAGGGCTGGGCTCCACTCCTGTGATGGACCTTTGGCGTCAGTTTTTCAGAGCTCTCTGGAATGGAAATCTCCTTCACTCCGTTGCTGCGCAGCTTCCACTGTTCCAGAATTTGTTGGGAGATCTTTTTACAGGAAATCCATGGGCTGTGGGTTTGCAGCTAGCATATGTGAGTCTTTCTACTCCGCCATCTTGGCTTCTCTCCCCCAGGATAGTATCTTTCAAAAAATTATCAAGGAAAGTTGCCCTGATATTTTGGAACAAGAAGACAAAATAGGCATTAAAAGAATTCACCAACTACCTCAGGAAAGAGATGCCAACATATAAACCCAAAGGAACACTATAATTAAATTTCAGAAGTATCAGGTCAAGGAAAAAAGTACTATAAGTGGCTAGAAAGAAGTAATTCAAATATCAAGGAGTCACAATCAGGATTACACAGGACTTGGCAGTTGGACATTAAAGGACTAGAGTCCATGGAACATAATATGACAGAAGGAAAACAATCTAGGACTACAACCAAAAATCACCTACCCAGCAAAATTCAGCATCAAAGGAAAAATGATACTGGGGTTTCAAGCTTTCATAAGGAGAAGACTAAACAAAAGACTAAAACAAAAATTTGACCCCCAATATCAATACCCACGAGAAACATAAACAGGTAAAAAGGGAAAAGGAAGCACAAGAAATTCAATAGAGCTCAGTTATCTGCATCTCAACATGGGAAGATGATACTTGCAATTCTTAAAAATTGTATCACTAAGAATACAGCTAGAGGAACATAGACAGAGGTAACGGGTAGAAGGTGAACTGGAGAGAATGACCTAAAAAGAAATAGGGAATGAGAAGTAGGAATATAATGGGTAAAGAAGGAAGGGAGAGATAGAATGGGGTAAATTATGTCACATGAAAATGGGCAAAGGAACTATTCCAGTGGAGGGGAAGATGGGAGGGTGGGTGACGAACATTGCTTAAACCTTATTCTCACCTGTATTAGCTCATATACACAATCAGTTGAATATAGAAATCTATTTCACCCAACATGGAATTTGGAGGGGATAAGATTATGTAAAGTGGGGGGACATCCTGACAGAAGGGAGGGCAGATCGGGGTGGGGGGTGGTAGAAGCAAAACAATGGTGAGGAGGGACAGGGTGAAAGGAGAGAAGGGACAAACAGGAGGAAGAATAGGTCGGAGGTAAATACAAAAGTAGTAATCATAACTCTAATGTTAATGGGATGAACTCTCCAATAAATGGAAGCAGGCAGCAGAATAGATTAAAAATTAGAATCCTACAAGATGTGGTTTACAAGAAACACATTTAAAGCAGAGAGAGAAAGAGAATACAGGTAACAGGCTGGAGCAGAATTCATTATGCTTCAGCTGAAGTAAAAGAAAAAAAAGTAAGGGTAGTGTAGCACCAACATGATATTCAAGAGCCTACAGTGGCCATGAATGTCTTGGCACAATTCTGAATCACAAAATACCACAGACTCTCCACGTGTAAGATAGAACTAAAACATTTATTCAGACACTGGAAAGCTAATCCCAACACCAGAAAGCCAAATTCATCATAGTAACAAAAATATATACACAATAACACAGTAGAGGGCAATACCATCCCTAAGCCTTTCCCCTACTATGCTTCCCACAAATCAGCTCTCTTAAACAAATCACAAGTAGGCTCCCTTAAACAAAATCACAATCAAGCTCTCCCACTTATGCTAACCAGTTATCTGCCTGCTTGCATCCTTCCTACCTCTGATTGCTTTTATGATGAACTTCTTCTCAGCTCTGCTCCTCCCACCACAGGCTCCATGTGACTCAAACTTCCATGTAATTCAGGCAGGTCACATGGGCCTATTAATGAATGGGGAAGACCTTCCCATTTAAATTACCATTCCAGGAGGCAATGGTGTTCTTAAAAAAAAGAGCAAAAATAGAACTAATTAAAAGAGATAAGGAAGGAAACTACATCTTGCTAAAAGACAATGAAGCAATGTCAAAACTAAATATATATGTACCAAGTGGCATAGCATCCAAATTCGTTTTTCCCCACTTAATAGCATTTATTTTTTTCCAATTATATGAAAAGACAGTTTTCAACATTCACTTTTATAAAGGTTTTAAGTACTAAAGTTTTTTCTCCCTCTCTCCTCTCACCCCTCAGGAAGATAGAATCAATCTAATCTAATATAGAGTATATATGAACAATCAAATTAAACATGTTTTCACATGAATCATGTTGTGAAATAAAAATCAGAACAAAAGGGAAAACCTACAAGAAAGGAATATTGACAAAAAAAAACTGATATGCTTCAATCTCAAACTCATACTCCATAGTTCTCTGTTTGTGGATAGAATTTTCCAACATGACTCTTGAAATTGTCTTCAATTATTGTATTGCTGAGAAGAGTCAAGTAAATCAAAGTTGGTCATTATACGGTGTTGTAATTGTGTACAATTATCTCCTGCTTATACTCACTTCACTTAGCATCAGATTATGCATGTCTTTCCAGGTTTTTCTGAAATCTGCCTGTTTGTCATTTCTTATAGCAAAATAGTACTCCCTTACATTCACATACCACAACTTGTTCAGTCATCCTCCAGTAGGTGGCTGTACCTTGATTTCTAGTTCATGTCCACCACATAAAAATGTGCTCTACATATTTTTGTACATGTGTGGTCTTTTCACTTTTTTATGATCTGTTTGAGATATAAATTTAGTACCAATATTGCCTGATCAAAGGGTATACACAGTTTTATAGCCCTTTAGGCATAGTTTCAAATTGTTCTCCAGAATGATTGAACCAATTGACAATTCCAGCAACAATGCATTACTGTTCCAATTTTCCCACAGTTCGCCAATATTTGTCATTTTCCATTTTTCTCTTGTTGGCCAATTTGATGGGTGTGAGGTGATACGTCACAGATTTTTTAATTTGCATTTGTCTGATCTATATGATTTAGAAATTTTTTAAAATAAAATGATAGCTTTAATTTCTTCATCTGAAAACTGCCTTTAAAACATAACCTTTGACCATTTCTCAATTGGAGAATGACTTGTACTTATATATTTTACACAGTTCTCTATCTAATTTTAGAAATTACATCTTTAGAAATAACATCTTCATCAGAAACACTGGCATTTAAAATTGTTTCCCAGGTTTCTGATTTCTTTCTAATCTTGGTTGTATTCACTTTGTGGGTTTTTTTTAATTTAATGTAATCAAAATTATCCATTTTGCATTTCATAATGTTCTTGACCTCTTCTTTGGTCATAAATTCTTCCTTTCTTCATAGATCTGAAAGGTTAACTATTCCTTGCTCTCGTAATATGTTTATAGTATCCTTTTTAAAGTCTAAATAATGTACCCATTTTGAACTTATCTTGGTATACGTTGCATGATGTTGGTCTATGCCTGATTTCTGCCATACTATTTTCCAGTTTTGTCAAATAGTGGGTTCCTATTTCGGAAGCTGAGTCTTTCAGTTTATCAAGACTGTTTATTATGTACCCAACTTATCCCACTGATCAAATACTCTATTTCTTAGCCAGTGTCAATTACCTTTGATGATAGCTTCTTTATAATACAATTTAGGAACTGGTAAAGCTAGATTACCTTCCCTTGCTTTTCTTTTCATTAACTCCCTTGATATTCTGGCCTATTTGTTCTTGAAATTTGTTATTATTTTTCTAGCTCTATAAAATAATTTTTGATAGCTTGATTGGAATGGCACTGAAAAAGTAAATTAATATAGGTAGAATTATCATTTTTATTGCAATTAGCTCAGCTTATCAATGAGCAGCTGACATTTTCCCAATTATTTAAATCTGACTTTATTTGGGTGAAAACTGTTTTGCTAATTGTGTTCATATACTTCCTGGGTTTGTTTTTGCAGGATCCCAATTATTTTATGTTGTTTACAGTTATTTTAAATGGAATTTTTTTCTAGCTCTTGCTGCTGAGCTTTGTTAGTAATACATAGAAATGTCAATGATTTATCTGGATTATTTTAAATTCTGTAACTGTTAAAGTTGTTAATTTTTTAAAGTGCTTTTTTAAAATTGATTCTCTAGGATTCTCTAAGTATTCCATCATATCATTTGAAAAGAGTGACAATTTTGTTTCCTCTTTGGCTAGTCTCATATCTTCATTTTAATTTTTCTTTTATGATTGTTAAAGCTAACAATTCTAGTACAATATTGTATAATAGTGGTAGTAATGAGCATCTTTGTTTCACACCTGATATTATTGGCAGTGCTTCTACATCATTCCTTATATATAAAAGCCTGCTGATGGTTTCAGATAGATCCTACCTCTCATTTAAGGAAAACTCCATTTCTATGCTTTCTAGTGTTGTTTTTTTTTTATTTAAGAATGGGTGCTGTATTTTGTCCAAAGCTTTTTCTGCATCTATTGAGATAGTCATATCCTGATAGTTTTCTTGTTGATATGGTCAATTATGCTGATAGTTTTCCTAATTAACCATCCTTGCATTCCTGGTATAAATCCCACCTGGTCATAGGATATTATCCTCATGATAAATTACTGTAATATCTTTCCTAATATTCTATTTTGAGTCAATATTCATTAGGGAAATTGGTCTATAAGTTTTGTCATCTGTTTTGGCTTTTACTAGTTTAGGTATTAGGGTATTTGTATTATAAAAAGAATTTCATATGACTTTGCCTATTTTTCCAAATAGTTCATATACTAGTGAAATTAATTGTTCTTTAAATGTTTGATAGAATTCACTTGTAAATACATCTGATCCTGGAGATTTTTTTCTTAGGGAGTTCATTGATGTGTTGTTCAATTTCATTTTCTGAAATGAGGTTAGTTAAGTGTTTCATTTCCTCTTCTGTTAATCTAGACAATTTATGTTTTTTTATAAATATTCATCCATTTCACTCAGATTGCCAGATTTATAGGCACAGTGTTGGGCAATATACCTCCTAATTATTACTTTAATTTCCTCTTCATTGGTGGTGAATTCACCTTTACTGTTTTTGTTCCTGTTAATTTGGTTTGCTTCTTTCCTTTTATTAAAAATCAAATTAACTAAAGTTTTATCTATTTTATTTTTTTCATAAAACTGATTGTTAGTTTTATTTATTAGTTCAATAGTTTTCTTACTTTTAATTTTATTCATCTCTCCTTTAATGTTCAGAATTTCTAATTTGGCATTTAATAGGGGATTTTAAAATTGTTCTTTTTCTAGCTTTTTTAGTTGCCTGCCTAACTCATTGATCTCTATTTCTCTATTTTATTCATGAAAGCATTTAGTGATATAAAACTTCCCCTCAGAACCACTTTCACTACATCCCATAAGTTTTGGTATGCTATCTCATAATTGTCATTCTCTTTGATGAAGTTACTGATTGTTTTCTGACTTCTTGTTTGACCCACTTATTCTTTAGGATTAGATTATTTAATTTCAATTAATTGTTAGCCTATACTTCTACTGCTCTTTATTCCATGCATTTTTTTCTGCATCATGATCTCAAAAGGATGTATTTAATATTTTTGCCCTTCTGCATTTGATTGTGAGGTTTATATGCTCTACTATGTGGCCAATTTTTCTGTAGGTGCCATGAACCACTGAGAATAAGGTATATTCCTTTCTATCCCCATTCACTTTTCTCCAGGGGTCTATCATATCTAAATTTTTGAAGCATTCTATTCACCTGCTTAACTCATTTCTTGTTTATTTTGTGGTTGGATTTATTTAGTTTGGATAGGGAGTGGTTGAGTTCCCCCACTACTATAGTTTTGCTGTCTATTTCTTTCTACAACTCACTTCTTCTCTAAGAATTTGAATTCTATACCACTTGGTGCATAAATGCTTAATGTAAATATTATTTCATTGTCTATGGTACCTTTTAGCAAGTTGTAATTTCATTCCTTATATCTTTTAATTAGTTTAATTTTTTTGCTTTTGCTTTTTCTGAGATCAGAATTGCTACCCTAGATTTTTTACTTCAGCTGAAGCATAATGTATTCTGCTCCAAGTTTTTACCTTAAATCTGTGTGTATCTCTGCTTCAGATGTGTTTCTTGTAAATAAGATATTGTAGGATTATGCTCTTCAATTCATTCTGTTATCCACTTCCATTTTATGGGAGAGTTCACCCATTCACATTCACAGTTACCATTACTGAGTCTTTCTCTATATACAATCTCCCCATTTATACTTGTCTCTCTCCTTTCATGCTTTCCCTCCTCACCAGTGTTTTGCTTATGACTACTGCCTCCTTCAATCTGCCTCCCTGCTAATAGCCCCTCTCATTTTTCCCCTTTCCCTTACTACTTCTTCCATCCTTTTTTCCCTCCCTTCTAACTATCCACTTCCCTTTTCTTTCCTCTGTCTCCTCCTACTTCTCTATAGTGTAAGATCGATTTCTATTCTGTATCAACAATGCAATATCCACAACACCTATGGAGGCTATGAATATACCAACACAGTTCTAAATCACAAAATATAACAAGCTTTCCATATGGAAGACACAACCACAATATTCATACAAACACCAGAAAGCCAAATCACAACACTAGAAAGCCAAATTCATCACAGTAATAAAGAAATGATAGTAACCGAGAAGTCTGTACAAATTATCAGGCTTTCCCACGAATGAACACCCTCAAGCAAAATGCCCTTTTCTCACCCACAGCCAGCTGCATGCTTCCTCTCTCTCTCTCCTACATCTGACTGGTCTGATCAACTTCCTCTCAGCTCTACTCTAGCTCTGCCCCTTCTTTTTCCACCATTCCTGCTCCACCCCTTCCTGTTCCACCCATTAAACAAATCCTCCCACCATATATGACTTAGGTTTCCATGTGATTTAAACAGATCACATAGGCCCATTAATGGATGGGAAAGATCTGCAAATTGAGCAAAAAAAAAAATTAACAATACATATACCAAACAGAATGTGTTTGTTATTTGTTCTTGGAGCCAAATTTGATGAGAGTAAGGTTCAAACAATGCTTGCCTGACACACACCCCTTCTCCCTCTACCTCTTCATGTGATATAATTAGAGCTGTACTACCTCCCCCTTTCCTCTTTTTCCAGCACAATTCTTTGTTTCACCCCTCAATTGCTTAATATTTTTTATCATTATATCAAAGGCAACTTATACCCACACTCTCTGGCTGGGTGTACCCTGGTCTAACTGTCCTAATAAAGATACTGCTCTCAAGAGTTACAGTATCAAATTGCCATACTTGTATGTAAACAGTTTAACCTGTTTGAGTAATATGTTTTTTTCTTTCCTGTTTACTTTTACATGCTTCTCTTGAGTTTTTTATTTGAAGATCTAATATTCTGTTCAGCTTTAAGATTTCCACCTTGAGGAATGACTAAAATTCTTTTGTTTCCTTGAATGTCTATCTTTATCCCAACAGATTTTGCTAAGTTTTGCTAAGTAGTTGATTCTTGGTTGTAATCTAAACTCTTTTGCCTTTCAAAATATCGTGGTTCATGCTTCAAGCCTTCAAGTTCTTAAATGTAAAAGTTGCTATGTTCTGTGTAATGCTGTTGTTCCACAATATTTACCTTGTTTCTATTGGGCTGCTTGCAGTATTTTCTCCTTGATGTGATCATTCTGGAATTTGGCTACAATACTCTTTGGAGTTTGTATTTGGGGATTTCTCTCCAACGATGACCATTGGATTCTTTAAGTGATTATTTTATCCCCAGGGGCTGGGATATCAATGTAGTTTTCCTTGATAATATCTAGAAAAATGTTGTACAGATTTTTTTTTGATCTTGGCTTTAAGGTAAACCAATAATTCTTAAATTATCCCTTCTGGATCTATTTTCCATGTCAGTTGATTTTACAATGAAGAATTTTACATTTTCTTTTTATTATTATTCTTTTTATTTTTTTGGACTGATTCTTGATGTCTCATAGAGTCATTAACTTCCACTTGCCCAATTCTAATTTTTAAGCAATTCTTTTCTTGAGGTAGCTTTTGTACCTCCTTTTCCATTTAGGCAACTCACTTTTTCAGTAGTTTTCTTCAGTGGAATTTCTTTTCCCATTTGGACGATAATTTTTTTTAAGGAATTGTTTTCTTCAAATAATATTTGTCCTACCTTTTCCAACCTGTTTATCCTCTTTTGCAAGCCTTGCATTTCTTTTCTCAGTTTTTCTTCAACCTCTCTTATTTAACTTTAAAATTCTTCTTGTTCTCTTCCAAAAAGGCTTTTTTTGGGATTGAGACTAATCCTTATTTCCCTTTGTGGTTTCAAATGAAAGTCTATTGACAATGTTGTTCTCTTCTGGATTTAGATTTTGATCTTCCCTGTCAGCATAATAACTTTCTATGGTCAATGTTTGTTTTTGCATACTTAATGAATTTCAAAGATGATCTCTCTCACTGAAGCCCAGGGGGCACTGTACAAAGCTACTAGTTCTGGGAACTAGGGGCCTGGTTACTGATTTTATGCAGTGAGGCCTCAAGCTCTAGGGGTTGGAGGGTATAGGGATCTAGAAATTTACCTGGTGCTGAACTGGGGTCCTAGTGGTGGTGTTTGGCATGTGCTGAGACTTTTTCCTGGGGCTTCAATGAAGCATGTGGTAGTCTGAATGATAGAGGATAGGATGCCTGAGTGCCCTGGGCTGTGTTGAAGCACATGGATGTTCAGTTGCTGGTGGGTGCCTACATGCCTGGTACTATACTGAAGCATGTGGTGGTCTTAGAGTTGGAGTCTTCCTGTTCCCCTGGCTATGCTAAGACATGTGATGGGATCTGGTGTTGATATTTGCTTGTTCCACCACACTGGGGTTTAGGATCTCTTTATGTTTTGCTGAGGCGAGGCTTGTTGCTGGCTTGCTGGGACACTTAGTCTCTTGGACTGTGCTCCTCTGTTATCCAAGTGATATTGACCTTCCTTGCTGATCTTCCAAATCTCCTGGGCAAAAATACTTCTCCACTTCATGTTTTGGCAGGCTCTGTTCTTCCAGAATTTGTTTTGGGCAATATTTTATGATTATTTGAAGTTGAATATGGGAGAGCTACAGAGATTTACAGTTTACTTCAACATTTTGGCTCCTGGAAGTCTCTAGCATCCAAATTCTTTAATATATATATATTCATTTATTTAACTTTTTACATTCATTTTCACAAGATTTTGGGTTCCAAAATTTTCTCCCCATTTGTCCCCTCCACCCACCCCAGTACACTGAGCATTCTAATTTCCCCATCACCAATCTGCTCTCTCTTCTATCA
>JAQQSK010017327.1:0-10154 GCA_028658325.1 Potorous gilbertii | reverse complement strand
CTAATGATTCCATTCAATATCATGAATAAATCAAACAAATTCAAAAAATGGAAGAAAATATAAAATTCTTCATGGCAAAAAACAACGGACCTGGAAAATAGATCCAGAAGGCACAATATCAGAATAATTGTACAATCTGAAAGCCACAATCAAAAGAAGGACCCGGACAATATCTTTCAAGGAAATGTCAAGGAAAACTCCCCTGATATCCTAGAACCAGAGGACAAAACAGGTATTGAAATAATCCACCAATGACCACAGGAAACAGATCCTAAAATAATAATTCCAAGGAACATTATAGACAAATTATGGAACTATAAACTCAAGGAAAAAATTGTACAAATGGTGAGAAAGAAATAATTCTAGTATCCAAGAGTGATAATTAGGATGACAGAGGACTTGACAGCCGCAACATTAAAGGATCAGAGGTCATAGAAAATAAATTTCTAATAGTCAAAGGAGCTAGGACTACAACCAAGAATCACTTACCCACAAAACTAAGCATAATATATAGAGGAGAAAATGGTTATTCAATGAAATAAAAGGTTTTCACGACCTCATAAGGAGATCAAAAATAAACTAAAAATTTGACCTCAAATATCAAGAAAAGCATGAACAGGTAAAAAGGTAAAAGAAAACCTAAAGGATTCAATAGAGCTAGACTGTTTGCATCTCTATTATGAGAAGATGATACTTATAACTTAAAAACTGTATCACTAACAGTTCAGGTAGAAGTAATGCATGTAGATGGAGGACATGGGTACAAGGTGAATTTGAAGGTGTGATATAAAAATATTAAGGGATGAGAAAGAGGAGCATAATGGATGCAGAAGGAATGGAGAAGGAGAATGGGGTAAATTATCTCATATGAAGAGGCAAGAAGGACCAATTACAGTGGAGGGTAAGACAGGGATGGGTGGGCAATAGACATTGCTTGAATCTTACTCTTATCAGTATTGGCTCAAAGAGGAAATCATAGACACAATCAGTTGCATATAGGAATCTCTCTTACTAGACAGGAAGTAGGAGAAGATAATAAATAAAAGTAGAAGGTGGCAACTGACAAAAGTGAGGGCAGGGGAAGGTGGTAGACAGAAACAAAACGCTGGTGAGGTAGAAAAGTGTAAAAGGAGATAAAGGACAAACAGGAGGAAGAAAAGAATGGAATGAAATACCCGGGTAGTAACCGTAACTGTGAATGTGAATGGGATGAACTCTCTCATAAAATGGAAGTGAATAGTAGATTGGATCAAAAATCATAGTTCTACAATATTTTGCTTACAAAAAACACACTTGAAGCAGAGGGACACACACAGGGTAAGGGTAAGGGGATAGAGCACAACTTATTATTCTTCAGCTGAAGTGAAGAAAAAAAGCAGGGGTAGCAATCTTGATCTTAGACAAAGTAAAAGCAAAAATAGACTTAATTGTACCATAGATAATGAAGTAATCAAATTAGAGGAGCAAGGAATAGTCAACCTGTCAGATCCATGGAGAGGGGAAGAATTCATGATCAAACAAGAGATAGTATTAGGAAACATAGAACTGATAATTTTGATCATGTTAAATTTAAAAACTTTTGTACAAACAAAACCAATGCAAGCAAGATTAGAAGGAAACAGAAAGTTGGGAAACAATTTTTACAGGACATGTCTCTGATAAAGACCTAATTCTTCAAACATATATAGAACTGAGTCAAATTTATAACACAAACCATTCCCTAAATGAAAATTGTTCAAAGGATATGAACAGTCTTCAGATGAAGAAATCAAAACTGTCTATAGTTATACAAAGAAATGTTCTAAAACAACTCTAAGGTATTCCCTCATACCTAACAGAATGGCTAATATGACAAAAAATTAAAATAGTATTAGAGATTTTGTGCAAAAATTGGGACACTAATGCATTGTTGGAATTATGAACTGATTGAATCATTCTGAAGACCAATTTGGAGCTATGCCCAAAGGGCTATAAAATTGTGAATACATTTTGATCCAGCAATACTGCTACTTGATCTTTATCCTAAAAATATCATAAAAAGAGTGGAAAGGACCTGCATGCACAAAAATATTTATAGGAGCCCTATTCATGATGATTGAATGCTGAAAGCTGAGGGGATGCCCTTTAATTGAGGAATGACTGAACAAGCTGTGGCAAATGAATGTGATGAAATACCATTGTGCAATAAGAAATGATGATCAGGCACATTTCAGAAAAACCTGGAAATACTCGTACAATCTGATGCAAAATAAAATGAACAGAACCAGAAAAACACTACATTGCATCAACAACATCATGTGGTAATCAACTTTGAATGAACTTCTCAGCAGCACAATAATCAAGACAAACACAAAGAACTCACAAAGAAAAATGCTATCCATATCCTCCAAAAAATTGATGGACTCTGAATGCAAATTCAAAACGTATTTTTTCACTTACTTCATTCTTTCTTGTGTTCTTTTTTTTCCTCTTGGTCTATTTCTTCTTCCACAACTGTGATGAATATGGAAATACATCTTACATTATTGAATATCTATGAACTGTATCAAACTGCCCATTTTCAGAGGACAGAAGGAGAGGGAAAAATGTGGCATTCAACATCTTGTAAAAATTAATGCTAAAATGTTCTTGATATATAATTGTGGAAAAAATAAATTACTATTTAAAGTAAAAAAAAGGAAAATGACTTACTTGTATAAAAATGTTTGTATCAGTTCCTTTTTGGTGTGTAAGAATTTAAAATTGAGAGGATGCTCTTTAATTTGGGAATGACTGAAAAAATGGCAGCACATGAGTTTGATGGCTACTATTGTGCTACAATAAGGATGATAGAGAACTTGGCCTGGAGTAAAAGAGACTCATTTTCTTGAGTTCAAATTTTGCCTCAAACATTACTTGCTATGTGACCGTTGGCAAATGACTTACTCCTTTTCCCACAGTAACTCATCTGTAAAATTAACTGGAGATAAAAATGGAAAACCACTCCAGTATCTTTGTCAAGAAATCCCCAATTGGGTTCACAAAGAGTCAAACATGGCTGAAATGACTGAACAACAAGAAATTGTGTTTTCACAAGTATCAGGGAGGGTGGTTTCAGGGAAGAAAACTTGAAGACCCTTATGAACTGATGCAAAGTAAAGTGAAAAGAACCAGGAGTTCATTGTGCACAGTAAAATATTGAGAATTTTTAATGATGATCAACTGTGAAAGACTTGGCTATTCTGACCAGTACAATGATCCAAAACAATCCCAAAGGACTCAGACTGAAAAGTAGCTATCAGCCTCCAAAAAGAGAACTGATAAATTCTGAGTGCAAATTTAAGCGTAATTTCCTTGCTTTATTTCTTAATATTTTAATTTTATTTTTTGTCATGTGGCTAATATATAATTTTGTTTGCATGATTTCACATGTATAATTAATATCATATTGCTTACCAACTAAAAATAGTGGGTAGAAGAAGGTTTGGGAGAGAGGTAGATATTTGGAACTCAAATTTTAAAAAGAAAAGAATGTTAAAAATACTAAATTAAAAAAATAGTGTTTCTCCCTCGAGTAATAGTTCATTTCCCGATCTATATTCCAGATCCTTTTCTGTAACTGCTTCACAGAATGTATGTTCTACTGGTATAATTGAAGAATACTATCAAATTGAGGTATCAGTAAAAGTAGGGGATTTCTTTTCATGAAAATTCTATAAGTAAAGACTGAGTAATTCATCATAATGTATGTTTATTTTAGGCCATTCCATTTTTGTTTTTATCTTTTTTACTAGGAAATGAGCACGATACTTGTCTATAATGGTTGAAAAAGGTTTATTGATTGATTAATCAATTGTCAGATTCATTCTATTAAAGATTTCTTTTTATATGTGTTGGGTTAGATTCCTAGTGAAATCTTTCCCAATTCTCAAACTCTGTGAGAATTTTAGTGGTGGCTGCATGCATAAATGATATGGGTGAATGTGTGTCTACATGAATGAATATCCTTTAAAAGTATCTGTGGCCCATTTGAACTCATGATGATGGGCATTCCATGATTTCTGGCCCAGTATTCTATCCATTATGCCACCTAGATACCCAGCTACTGCTTCTTTAGGGACTTTATATTAAATGAAGTTAGAAGAGCAATCACAGTCATTCTTAGACACCAGTTAGAAAAACATCTTTTTATAGTCAACATATATAGTGTTAAGTGGAAAGAGGATAAAGGCCCATAATGTCATATTCTCTAGGTAAATTAATGGAAAACTCTATATTTATATTATACTTTTCTTATAATAATTATCCTATTGATATTATTTAGCTATTTTTTCTTCCTTGAATTCCCTCCCCCCCCAACTTAAGAACTCAAAGCCTTTAAAGCCATTATTCTTTCTTGCATTATCCCTCTGAGATACACAATTGAAAAGTATCATCCTTATTTTTACCAATGGGATAAAGAATTCATAGAAAAGCGGAATGATTTGATTTGGGCATTAAGGCCACACTAATGTCTCTGTTGTCAGAGAAACTAAAAAAAGTACTCCCTTTAAAAAAATGCCCAGCTTTTGTTTCACCTAATACCAGACTGGTACCCCAAACATATACCCAGGAAATCTAGCTTTGTTTCTATTTGTTATTCTTTTTTTGCTCAGGCATCTTTTACTGCCAAATAATAATTGCTACTCATACAAACATTGTAAAGTGTGCAAACATTTTATATAAAATATCTCATGTGATCCACACAATGATCTATGAGAAATATGTTTATAGGTATGATTATTGATCATTTTACAGTAGAGATAAATGAGAGTCTAAGAGATAAAATGATTTGCTCATAATCACAGAGCTGACCAGTGTCATAGGCAATATTTTAATCTAGCTATTATTTACATGTAGAGCATTCTTACCAGTACACACAACCGTCTTTTGAAGACACAATTTTGAAGAACAATTCTTACAGAGTGCACCCAGAAAATAATATAGCTGAGAAAAACCTCAAGTCATCTTCCTAGATATGAAGTATGTGAATCCTATTGTCATTTAAACAAGCATCATCAATCTGATTTTATATGGACTTACGGCAAAAATTACATTGCCTAGTTCCATATCGAGAGTCATCATACTATATGTGGAACTCACATTAATTCAGTGGGCACTTGTGGGGTAGATCAATTGCATTCCATGCCCTTAGTGAGTGCAGTATCAATTTGATTAGCCATGTGAGTTTTATTCACATTAAGGAAACTCTATTGCTCAACTCCCCCAAAGTATATTAAGAACACACCAACAATATTTCATGAGCTAATGAGTTATATTGGGTGATATATTATTGTATTTTGCAACCATACTGGCTGTAATGAATGCAGCAGTCTTGATTTTTGGAGAAAGAAAATATTACTAGGTATGCCATATGCAATATATTTCCATGACAATTTCACTACCTTGTAAGTAGGATTTCCCTTTGTTTGTAAATGCACACACACGCACATGTGTGTATACATATATGTGCTATTAGTAGACAGATACTTTTAAATTGAACAAAAGAATTGTTGAAATAGAAAGTCTCAAATATTTAGACATAGTTGAGAATTACTCATCATGTCATCACTGAAGCTCTGAGGAAAGTATATTGAGGTTGACTTATCTAACTTGATAACACTAATGATTGAACAGAATCATTTCCTATTAAACTTTACATCTATAGTCCATCAGTCAATCAATAAAAAAAATTAACAATCTATTACATGACAGTCACTATTATAGGTTCTGAGAATGCAGAGAAAAGAAATTGAACATTGCCTGAACTCAAGGATAACACATTCTGTAGGGGAAGATAATACGTATGTGACCTAAGCACATTTATGTATATATTATGCATATACCTAAATATTTGTATATGAATGCATGAATAAACACATACAAAATATATATGCAATAAATACAAGAACACTGGTGGAAAGAGGACAATTATAACTGAGAGGGTTAGAAAAGGCTCCATGTAGAAGGTAGCGCTTAAACTAAATTCTGAAATTTTTAAAAACATCAGAAAAAAATGGTAAAATATGAAAATCAATGCATCTGAAATCCAACTTATATTTTCCAACACTGCCCACCAAACCAGTGCCTCTTACTGATATTCTCATTACCATTAATAATATACTAAATTTCCTAGTCATTCATTCTTAATAACACAAGGTTATTTTTAGCATCATTTTTTCTTCTGTCCCTCTTTATTCAGTCATCAACTTCTGTATTTTATCCCCTCAAAATATGGCTTATTGTTGTCTGTGTCCTTGTCATCCTGATTGTCATGTCCTAATTCATAGCATCACCCACACCTGTATTCATTGAAAGTCAGTCCTTCCTTCAACACCCTGCAAATACAAAACTTCCCCATCAATGTAGCAAAACATCTCTCTCTCTCTCTCTCTCTCTCTCTCTCTCTCTCTCTCTCTCTCTCTCTCTCTCTCTCTCTCCTGCAAATTTCTAAAATGTATTGATTCAGTGCTGAAGGCAGTTCTTAAGCACTTGTCATGTGCCAAGTTCTATGCTAGTTGCTCTGAAACCAAGACAAAATTAGGAAAAAGACTCTAATCTCCAGGTACTTATAGAATCACAACCCCTCCATATTATATATCTGTTGAGTCCAGGGAACATTCTTATTCTTAAGCATTTATAGGCCATGCCATGCAGATGTTGTTCTGAATTGTGTTGATTTTTAGGTTTTCAATTCATGCCTGGGAGCCTACATTTTGTCAATGAGACTGGAAAGCCTTTTTCTACTTAGAAGTAATAGCAAAGTATTTTTTTAAATGTCTATTCTTTGAAAAAAAAAAAGGGATTCATGTAATTTAATGATTCAAATGTAAATTATTTTTAGCCAACTCTGTGTTTTCCCTGTTTTTGTATCCAATTTTACTTTTTATTTCAGTTCCCACCTTTCGTCTTCTGTCATCTCCTCTCCTCTACAGAAAAGGCAAGAAAAGCAAAACCAATTACAAATGTATATGGTTCCGCTCAACAAATTTTCATATTACTTGTGTTAGGAAGGGAGGAGGTAAGAAAGGAAGAAAAGAAAGTGAAGAAAAAAACAGGAAAAATGCTTCAATCTGCAATCTGAGTTTATTTCCTCTTTATTTGGAGACATATTGCACTGTCATAAATTGTTTGGAATTGTGGTTGATCATTGTGGTTGATCAGAGCACCTAAGTCTTTCAACTGTTTTTGTTTTACTGTAATTTATTTTATTTTAGACTCAACTACCAGAACATAAGTACAGAATAGATAAAAGAAACAAAACCATATCATAAATTTAATATTGGAACTTAAATACAAAGTGAAAAAAGGAGGGGGTATATCAAATGCATAGCAGAACATGAGAGGATTCAAAACATGAAACAAATTTTCATTTCAAGAAAGTCTGATGGTATATCTATATGTTGTGTTGAGAGCTGTTCATCTTTTCTTAGCTTCCTTGTAAGTTTTTTTTTTTGTTCTCCACTGTGCAGTTTTTTACTTTGTTCTTCCCCTTCTCCTCCTCCTTAAAAAGCTACAATTATGTGTGGATATATTTCTCAGCAGTTATAGATACATATATATACACATATGCCTCCTATACTTTACTTATATATACTATATTGACCTACTATTACTTGCCTATCCCCCTCCAAGTATTCCTCCCCTATATCCCATTCCCATAAATGGAAATACCTTTCTATAGGTTGCTTTAACCTATTCCCTCACCCTCCCCTCTAGAAATCCCTACTTTACCCTCCCATTCCCATTGATATAATCCCCATTCTATAACCCCCCCAATTACCTATTGTCTCACCCTTCCATCTAAAGATTCCTCCCTTTTCTTCTCTCCCCCACATCCCCTTACCATTTTATTTCTTCCGAATTTAGAAGATTTTTATGTCCTTCTAAATATGCATTTATTGTTCCCTCTTAAATCCATTTCCAATGAAAGTCAGTATCCGGAACTATCAATCCTCCTCCCCCATCAAATTATTTTGTATCAGTTCTTCCTCTTTCACCTCATTTGTATAAAATAATTATTCTTTTTAGCTTTTTCCTAAGTAGTTTTACTTTTAAAATTAATATCATACTCAGGTTTACTCCATCTTAGACATACATTTTGCAGTATATATATATATATATATATGTATATATATATATGTATATATAAAAAATGATCTTTATTTATTGAATCCCTTTTAATCAGTCTTTGGTATGTACCTTGACCCTTGTATATCAAATCTTCTATTATATACAAGCTTTTCTTGTTGTTGTTAACAATCTTGAAAGTCTGACAGTTGTTCAAATATCCTTTTTTTTTCCCATCCAGGATTATGGTTAACTTTGATGGGTATGTTATTTTTGTCCAGAATCCCAGTTCCTTTGCCCTTTTATATATAGTGTTCCAAGACCTGTGGTCCTTTAATGTCTCTTCTGTTAGGTCTTATGTGATTCTAATCATGTCACCTTCATATTTAACTTTTTTATATGTCTTGCTTTTAAGATTTTATCTTTAAGCTAGTGGTTTCAGAATTTAACCATATTTTCCATTTGAGTTTTCCTCATAGGATCTCTTTTAAATGGTGATTAATGGATTTCTTTTTCTATATCTACTTTCCCTCCTTGTTCTAATGCTTCTGGATAATTTTCTTTAATGATTTCTTACATTATTGTATCAATTCTTTTGTTTTGATTATAGGTTTCAGTTAGTCCAATTATGTTTTCTCTTCTTGGTCTATTCTCTGGATCTGTTGTTTCTCTTATAAGATGTTTCATTTTCTCTTCTGTTTTTTCATTATTCATATTTTGTTTAATTATTTCTTGCCCCATTGCTTCTGCACTCAATGGGGATGTGCTCTTTCCTTCTTGCCTGCATTGTTTTTCAAAGCACAGCTGGGTTTGGGGTTCATTGAAAGCAGAGGTTCCCTTCAATCTTCCCAGGTTCAGATGCCCATCTCCCCTCACTGTTCCAAAGGTAAAAGTTCCTGTGGCTAGAACTGAGACAACTTCCCAAATCAACTACCCCTGGGGCTTGCTGCTTGTTGTTAAAGGGAACCTTAGCCTGGAGGCATTTACTCTTCACAGGGGCACAAGCCTTATCCTGGGAATTTTCTTCTGATCTTCTCAAATTGTCCCAGGATGACCTCTGTTGTGCCCCTGTTCTTATTTATTTTTCCTCACACTTTGTTCATCCTGAAGTGCTATTTTATCCCTTTTGTGGGAGAACATCTTAAGAATTTGGAATTTTCTGACCTTCACCATTTTCTCAGAATTCTCTCCTATAAATTGCTTTTCCTGACTATCCGAATTTCCCTTTGTAAATTCTTATAAAATCCCAGTATACTAGATCACTATACCTCTTATAATTTCATGTATTACAGTATTCCTTAGCATACAAATACAGCTTTTTAAGCCATTTCTGAATTAATGGATAGTCCCTTAGTTTCAAATTATTTGTTACCACCACAAGAGATTCTATAAATATTTTCACCTTTTCCTCTTTGTTAATCTCTTTAGGGTATATACTCAGTTTCAGTATTCCTGGGAGGTATATTCACTATTTAATAGTTTTATTTTTTTTCAGAGTGTAGTTTCAAAATACCTTCCAGAATGGTTGGACAAGTTCACAAGTCTGCCAACAGTGCATTCAGGTACATTTTTTTTTCCCACCAATCCTCCCAGTATTTGTCAGTTTACCTTTCCTTGACTAGTTAGCCATTCTAATGGTATCTCAGAGTTGTTTAAATTTGCATTTTTCCAATTATTCATGATTTAGAGCATATTTTATATGGTTATTGATAACTTGAATTTCTTCCTCTGAAAACATCCTCTCTCTCTCTCTCTCCATATATATATATGTATATGTATATATATATATATATATATACATATACATATATATATGTATATATATACATACATATACATATATATATATGTATATGTATATATATATATTTATAATGCTACAAGTCCTTCCCACTTGACCAAAGGATATATATCCTTTGGTCAAGTGGGAAGGACTTGTAGCATTATAAATTTGATTTTAATCCATCTATATCTTAGAAATTATATCTCTATCAGAGAAACTTTCTACAAATATTTTCACTGCAGTTTTCAAGATCTTTTATAATTTAAACTTATTACTTTTGTTT
>JAQQSK010017326.1:0-10154 GCA_028658325.1 Potorous gilbertii | reverse complement strand
CCTCTTTTGCCAATTGAGTTAGCCTATTTTTCAAGGTGCTATTTTCTTCAGCATTTCTTTGGGCCTCCTTTATTAAGGTGTTGACCCGTTTTTCATGCTTTTCTTGCATCTCTCTCATTTCTTTTCCCAGTTTTTCCTCCCCCTGTCTGACTTGATTTTCAAAATCCTTTTTGAACTCCTCCATGGCCTGAGCCCATGGGGTATCTATTTCAGATATTTGGGATACAGAGGCTTTGACTCCTATGTCTTTACCTGATGATAAGCATATCTCTTCGTCGTCGTCAGAAAGGAATGGAGGAATCATCTTCTCAAGAAAATACCCATCTATGGTCTTAGTTTTTTTCCCTTTTCCTGACATTTTCCCAACCAGTTACTTGACTTCTGAGAGTCCTCTCCTCTCCAGCCTAGTACCGCCCAGTTAGTGCTTGGTGTCTGGGATTCAAATGCTGCTCCCCAGCCTCAGTGCTTTTGGCGGCAGGCCTGACTGGTCTTCAATGGGAGCTTATCTCCTGGTTCTCAGGTGGGGGCAGGGCCGCCTCTCAGGCTCAGTTCCCTCAGGGGGTTTATGCAGAGATCTTTTGTAATGGAGCTGGGGTGGAGCTCCTGCCTGCTCTGTGGGCCTCTGGCCAAGCTGCCTCTGCCTCCCGAGGGGGTCCGAGTCTCGGAGACACCCGCTCCCCTCTCAGCCTGTCTCTGTCACTGACCTGTGCGTCTGTGGGTGGAGTGACCTTCGTGGCTGCCGGAGATTCAGGTCCCTGACGCCTGCTTGGGTCTGCTCACTTCTCTCAGTGCCACGCGGCCGGGGCGTGGGTGGGGAGCGCTCCACAGGTCAGGGCTCTGCTCCAGTCCGGGGTACCTTTGTGCTTGGTTTTTCAGGTCTCTCTGCAACGAAGATCTCCTTCACTGTGTTGCTGTGCAGCTTCCCCTGTTCCAGAATTTGTCAGGAGTTCTTTTTACAGGAAATCTATGGGCTGTGGATTCGGAGCTAGCAAATGTAAGTCTTTCTACTCCACCATCTTGGCTCCACCCCCCTATAGATCAAATTCTTTAATGAATATACATACAAAAAATTTAAATAAGATTTTAGCAATACAGCATCTTAGAATTTAGCGAATACAGCATCTTAGCATGAGAATAATACATTTTGATCAGGTAACATTCATTCCACGAATGTAAGACTGATTCAATATTAGGAAAACTATTAACATTATCGATCCTATCAACAACAAAACTAACAAAAAATATATTATTATCTCAATGGATGTGGAAAAAGATTTCAACAAAATACAACACCCATTCCTATTAAAAACACTGGAGAACATAGGATTAAAGGGAACTTTCCATAAAATTATAAGCAGTATGTACCTAAAACCTTCAGCAAGCATATGCAATGGAGATAAGCTAGATGCATTTCCAATAAAATCAGGGGTGAAACAAGGATGTCCATTATCACCACAGCTATTCAATATGATACTAGAAATGTTAGCTGTAGCAATTACACAAGATATAGAAATTGAAGGAATAAGAACAGGCAAAGAAGAAACTAAGTTATTACTCTTTGTGGATGATATGATGATATACTTAGAGAATCCCAGAGACTCAAGTAAAAAACTTCTTGGAATAATAAACAACTTTGGCAAACTTGCAAGTTACAAAATAAACCTGCACAAATCTTCTGCATTCCTATATGTTAGCAACAAAGTTCAACAGCAAGAGATAGAAAGAAAAATCTCATTTAAAGTAAGAGTAGGCACTATAAAATACTTGGGAGTGTACCTGCCAAAACAAACCCAGGGACTCTATGAACACAATTACAAGACACTTTTTGTACAAACAAAGTCAGGTTTAAGTAAGTGGAAAACCATCAGTTGCTCATAAGTAGGCTGAGCTAATATAATAAAACTGAAAATTCTGCCTAAACTAATATACTTATTTAGTGCCATACCGATTAAACTATTAGATAATTATTTTCCAGAGCTAGATATAATAATATCAAAACTCATATGGAAGAAAAAAAGGGTCCAGAATATCAAAGGGACTAATGAAAAAAATACTAGGGAAGGTGGCCTAGTGCTGCCAGATCTCAAACTGTACTATAAAGCATCAATTATCAAAACAACTTGGTACTGACAAAGAAACAGAAATACAGACAAGTGGAATAAACTTGGGACTCTAGATACAGTAGGTGAGGAATATAGCAACCTCCTTTTTGGGAAACCAAAGGACCCCAGATTCTGGGATAAAAACTCACTGTTCGACAAAAATTGCTGGGAAAACTGGATGACAATATGGCAGACACTAGGCATAGATTCATGCCTGACACCGTACACAAGAACAACGTCCAACTGGGCACACGATCTAAGCATGAAGATTGATACCATGGACAAACTAGAGGAGCAAGGAATAGTGTATTTATCAGATTTATGGAAAATGGAAGAATTTTTGACTAAAGAAGAGATAGAAAGCATTATGAAATGCAATTTGGATAATTTTGATTACATTAAACTTAAAAGTTTTTGCACAACCAAACCCAGTGCAATCAAAATTCGGAGGGGTATAGTAAATTGGAAAAGAATTTTTACAGCTAATCTCAGGGTTAAAGGCCTCATTCCTAGACTATATAAAGGACTGACTCAAACATAGAACTATACAAGTCATTCCCCAATTGATAAATAGTCAAAGGATATGAACAGGTAATTTTCAGAGGAAGAAATTAAAGATATCTATAGTCACAGGAAAAATGCTCTAAATCACTTTTGATTAGAGAGATGCAAATCGAAACAACTCTGAGGTACCACACCACACCTATAAGATTGGCAAACATGACAGAAGAGGAAAATGATAAATGTTGGAGAGGATGTAGGAAAATTGGAACACTAATTCATTGTTGGTGGAGCTGTGAGCTCATCCAACCATTCTGGAGAGTGTTTCAGAACTATGCCCAAAGGGTATAAAAATGTGCATACCCTTTGACCCATCAATATTACTACTAGGACTGTATCCTCAAGAGATCATAAAAATGGGAAAGGGTCCCACATGTACAAAAATATTTATAGCAGCACTCTTTGTAGTTGCCAAAAACTGGAAATGCAGGGAATACCCATCAGTTGGGTAATAGCTGAATAAATTATGGTGTATGAATACAATGGAGTGTTATTGAACCATAAGAAATGGTGAACAATAAGACTTCAAGGAGGCCTGGAAAGACTTATAGGATTTGATGCTGAGTGAATGAAGCAGGACCAGGAAAACTTTGTGAACAGCAACAACTACAGTGTGCAAGAATTTTTTCTGGTGTACTTGGAACTTCATAATAACACAAGAACTTAAAAAAAAATTCCCAATGGTTTTCTAAGGCAAAATGCCTTCCACACTCGGAGAGCTATGGAATTCATTTGTAGAATGTAGTAGATCACGTGTGTGTGTGTGTGTGTGTGTGTGTGTGTGTGTGTGTGTATTATGTTTTGGTTTGTTATATGATTTCTGCCATTTATTTTAGTTCGTCTACATAGCATGACTATAGGGAAAACGTATTCAATAGGAAAGTATATGTAGATCCTATATAGATTTGTATGCCATCTTGGGGAGGAAAGGGGGTGGTTAGTTAATATTAGTATTTAACATATCATTTTACATTACATCATTAACATATAATATATCATTATATAAGAATGTTATCAAATTTGTATTTTACACAAAATAATTAATCAATGATTACATAAATTCATGAGTGATTGCTGAGAAAAATAAACATTGATCAAGGGATATACTTTATTAAATATTCAAATAATCTCAGATTTCAAAGTGATTTAAAATATCAATTATTCTAGCCTATATCTAAAGGAAGAGGATTCTATAGCACACTTAACAATTTCATAGAACCTTGTTATACAAAATGTATAAATAATTTACTCAAATATGTTTAATTGGGTTATTCTTTGAGGTAAATAATAAAATAATCCATATAGATAGATAGATATATGTGTATACATATACATATATGTATATATGAAAAGTTTTCAAAAGTAGAAATGGTCATCAGAGGAAAAACAAATCAACATTAATTATTATTTATCAAATGAAAATGAAGGGCAATGTTTCTATGAGGTATTGCTTCACCAAAGTTAAGCAATATTTAAACAATTTTGTTTAGAGGGGGTTAACATGTTAGGAATGGCATTAATAGCCTGTAATATATGCACAAAAGATGTAAAGATCTGTTATTTCTTGTGTACATTATTAGAAAAAACTGGATAATATTTACCATGAGCAAGAGAACACTTAGTAATAGGCATAAGAATAATTTTCAAAGTTTTGAAGACTTACCATGAAGCATACTAAAGAGATTTATGCTTGTCTCCGATAGCAGAATTCAGAGTAAGAAGTTGAAGTAAAAGAAAAATACAAATTTAAAAGTTTAATGTAAAGCAAATGTCCCTAACATGTAGAGTAATCCAAAAGTGTAATGGGTAGTTTGAGGCACTAAACTTTTCCTCACTTCTGATCTTCTAGTAAACACAACATGTTTTCTTCTTAAGTATGTAGTGGAAGGTATTCTTATTTTATAGAATTTTGCCTAGTTGATATTTTTCGACCCTTCCAGTTGTTAAAATTTTATGCAGCTTTTCAAAAATTGAATTTTTTAATTTGTTTTCAGTGTTCGATAATCACTTCTATATAGCTTACATTTTTTTCCACTCCTTCCCCCTCATTCCCCTCTCTCTCATTACACCCTCCCTAAGATTGCATACGGTCTTATATAGGTTCTGTACATACATTTATATTAAATTCATGTTGCATAGAAGTATTAAAATGAATGTGAGAGACCATAAAACAAAACAAAGCATAGTACAAAAGGAAATGATCTGATTTTATCTGTCGTCCAATTCCATACTTCTTTCTCTGGATGTAGGAGTCATTTTGTCTCAAAATTCTATTGAAAATTTTTTAAGTCCACGAATTTCAATGAAATTCTAAGTCTACCAGAAAAATTCCTCACACACCGACGTGGTTAGTGTATGAAGTTCTCCTGGTTCTGCTTCTTTCACTCAGTATCACTTCATGTAAATCTTTCCAGGCTTCTCTGAAGTCTTCTTGTTCATCGTTTCTCATAGGACAATAGTATTCCATTACATTCATATATCACAACTTGTTCAGTCATTCCCCAATTAACGGGCTTCCTCTTAATTTCCAGATTTTGCCCACAACAGAGATGCTATAAATATTTTTGTACATGTGGGATGCTTTTCCATTTTTATGATGTCTTTGGGAAAGAGTCCCAGGAGCAACATTACTGGGTTAAAGGATAAGCACATTTTTCATAGTCCTTTGGGCATATTTACAAATTTCTCTCCAGAATGGTTGGATTGTCTCACGGCTCCACCAACAATGAATTAGCGTTCTAACTATCCCGCATCTTTAACATTTATCATTTTCCTGTTTTGTTACGTTAGGCAATCTGATAGATGTAATGTTGTACCTCAGAGTTACTTTGATTTGCATCTCTCTAATCAATAGTGATTTAGAGCATTTTTTTCATATGATTATAGATAGTTTTAATATCTTTCTCTGAAAATTTCTTGTTCATATACTCTTGCCATTTATCAATTGGGGAATGACTTTGATTCCTGACATTTGATTAAGTTCTCTATATATTTTGGAAATGAGACCTTTAACACAGACACTAGTTTAAAAAATTCTTTACCAGTTTTCTGCTTCCTTCCTAGTCTTGGTTGCATTGGGTTTGTTTGTGGAAAATCTTTTCAATTTAATGTAATGAAAATTATTCATTTTGCACTTCATAATGTTCTCTATCTCTTGTTGCATCATAAATTTCTCCATTCTCCATAAATGAGAACTACACTATTCCTTACCCCCATAATTTTTTTATAGTATCAATCTCTACACCTAGATCATGTATCCATTTGAACTTTATTCTCATATACGGTGTCAGACATTGGTCTATGCTCAGTTTCCGCCACACCATTATTCAGTTTCCCAAGAAATTTTTGTCAAACAGGGTGTTTTTTATCTCAGAAACTGTCCTTTATCAAATGATTGATTGCTATGCTCATTAACTACTGAGTCTTGAGTACCTAACCTATTCCACTGGTCTACCCCTCCATTTCTTAGCCAGCACCAGGTAGTTTTGATGATTTCTGCTTTATAGTACAATTTGAGATCTGGTAAGGCTAGGCCACCTTCCACAGTATTTCTTTTCATTAGTTCCCTGGATATTTTAGACCTTTTGTTCTTCCATACGAATTTTGATATTATTTTTTCTAGCTCTACAAAATAATTTTCTGGTACTTTGATTGGTACAGCACTGAATGAGTAAATTATTTTAGGTAGAATTGACATTTTTACTATATTAGCTCATTTTACCCACGAGCAACTGATGTTTTTTCCAGGTACTTAGATCTGACTTTATTTGTGAGAAAAATGTTTTGTAATTGTGTTCATACAGTGCCTGGGTTTGTTTTGGCAGATAGACTCCCAGATATTTTATAATGTCTACCGTAGCTTTCAATGGGATTTCTCTTTCTCTCTCACTGTTGGGTTTTGTTAGTAATATATTGAAAGGCAGATGACTTTTGTGGATTTATTTTGTAACCTGCAATTTTGCCAAAGTTGTTTTTGTATTTCTAATAGTTTTTTATTTGATTCTCTGGGATTCTCTAAGTATATCATCATATCATATGCAAAGAGTGATAACTTAGTCTTTTCTTTGCCTATTCTAACTCCTTCAATTTCTTTTTCTTTTCTTATTGATATAGCTAGCATTTCTAATATTGTATTGAGTAACTGTGGCCATAATGGACATCTTTGTTTCACCCCTATCTTATTGAAAATGAATCTAGTTTATTCTAATTGCATATAATGCTTGTTCATAGTTTTAGTTTCATACTGTTTATTATTTTATGGAAAGATCCATTTATTCATATGTTTTCAATAGGAATCGGTGTTGTATTTTGTCAAAAGCTTTTCCTGCATCTATTGAGACACTCATGTGGTTTCTGTTTTGTCTTTTTTTGTTGTTGTTGATATGATCATTAATGCTAATAGTGGGGTAACTGGGTGGTGCAATGTAGTGGAGGAGTCAGGAGGACCTGAGTTCAAATCTCACCTCAGACACTTGACACTCACTAGCTGTGTGACCTTTGCAAAGTCACTTAACCCCAACTGCCTCATCCTGGGTCATATTCAGTGATCCTGATGAATATCTGGTCACTGGATTCAGATGGCCTAGAAGGAGAAGTGAGGCTAGTGACCTGTATGACCCTCTCTCACTCAAAACAAAGTCGAAGGCAAGTCATGTCATTATTTCTGTGATGGCATGGTTTTCTTAGGTTGCAAAGGATGAACAGACACGCGTGCACACACACACACAAACACACAATTTGAATAATTTTCCTAATGTTGTACCAGTCCTGCACTCCTGGTATAAATCATACCTGATCATAAGGTATTATTCTCTTGATAAGTTGCTCTATCATTTTTATGAATAAATTATTATGCAGTTTTTCACCTTTTTTCGTGAACTAGTTACAACTCTTTATACTACCTGAAGTATTCTTTTATTTTTCCACTCAG
Source organism: Potorous gilbertii (assembly GCA_028658325.1). Taxonomy (NCBI): domain Eukaryota; kingdom Metazoa; phylum Chordata; class Mammalia; order Diprotodontia; family Potoroidae; genus Potorous; species Potorous gilbertii. The sequence goes on along the minus strand of JAQQSK010017326.1, from coordinate 2,561 downwards.
AATCATTCTATCATTCATGTTTTTATACTATTGCCACGTCTATTTCTTCTATTAAAATTTTATGTCAACTACTGTAATGAAAATTCTCTGACAACAAGCTTATTCTCTGTATTTTGTTTTGTGCTTTTCCCCCTTTCCTTTAAATTTGTGGTTTTCTGCCTTTTCCCAAAGCTACACTGAAGCAGGTGGAAGTCTGGTCACCAGAGGTTTCTTATATGTCCTTATCTGTAGTGAAGCATGAGGTGGTCTGTTGTTCTTTCTTTGCATACTGGATGATGCCCGTTTGCCTGGGGCTGTGCTGAAATATGTGGCGGTTCTTTGTCCTGAAGTCTGTTGATTTCCTTGGCTATGCTAAGACTTCTATGGGATACTTACCTTGGCATTTACCTGTTCCACATCACTAGGGCTCCGGATTTTCCACTGGTGTGATAAGGTGAAACTTATTCCTGGCTTGCTGGGATGCTTCTTTTCCTGGACAGTGCTCCTTTTTTACTCAAGTGAGATGGACCTCTTTTAAGATCACTGCACCCCATATTTCTATTCACTCTGCTCTTCCAAGATTTGTTCTTGTGTGCTATTTTGTGATTGTTTTGGAGGTGAATATAAGAGAGCTACAATGACTTATTGGTTACTCTGGCATCTTGCCACCCAGACGTTTTAGAAAAATGTAAATTCCTTAGATTAAGAGACGAGGAAATAAAATACCTTACTTACTCCATTAAAGAAAAAAAAAAGAAATCGAAGGAACCATAAAGATAATCCTGAGGGAATATATCAAGTCTCAGATTGATTCACAAGTGAATTCTCCTAAATATTTAAGGAACACTTAGTTACAAACTTCATAATCTGTTTGTAATAATAGGCAAGGCAGGAGATCTACCAAATTCCTTTTATGACACAAATACAGTGCTGATATTTAAACCAGGAAAAGCCAAAACAGAGAAAGAAAATTATAGAACAATATCTCTAATGAATATTCATGCACAAAATTTAAATAAAACACTAGCAAAGAGATTACAACACCTTATCATGAAATTTATATTAGGAATGAAAGGTTGGTTGAATATTAGAAAAAGTGTTATCAACCTAATGGGCAACATCAATAAGAAAACTAATAAAAGTCATATTTTCATTTCAATAAATTCAGAAAAAATCTTTCGACAAAATACAGTACCCATTCCTATTAAACAAGAACACTAGAGAACATAAGAGTAAATGGAGTTTTCTTTAAAATGATAATCAGGATTTCAATGAGTCAAGACGATGGCATAAACAATAAATCTCTATAACTTTTCCACATTCACTTCCAAAGAACCATAAAAGCGAACCCCAAAACAAAACCAGAAACATTAAGACTAGAAAAAGGAAAATGTAAAAATTGAAACAGCCAGAAACCTGAGGAGACGGGCAAGAATGGTCCATCTCACTTGGCTGAAAAGAGAGTGCTGTCCAGGAAAATTGAAAGAGTCCCAGAAAGCTGGCAGCAAGTCTTACCTCAGCAAACCAGCGAGAAATCCTGAGCCCCAGTGTGGTGGAACAGATGCCTTAGCTTTGCCAGGGGAATGAGCAGACTGCAGTAACATGACTAATGTGAAAATGTGTTTAAGAGTCTATATCAGGGGGCGGAGCTAAGATGGCAGAGTAGAAAGACTCACCTATGCTAGGTCCGAACCCACAGACCATAGATTTCCTGTAAAAAGAACTCCTGACAAATTCTGGAACAGTGGAAGCCGCGCAGAAACACAGTGAAGGAGATTTCCGTTGCAGAGAGCCCTGAAAAACCGACCACAAAGGTCCCCCAGACGGGAGCCGAATCCTGTCCTGCCGAGCGCTCCCCTCCCCGGCCCCGGCCACGCGGCACCAAGAGGAGCAAGCAGAGCCCAGCAGGCGTCAGGGACATGAATCTCCAGGCGGCCGAGAAGGCCCCTCCACCCACAGACGCACAGGTCAGTGAGAGAGATGGGCTGAGAGGGGAGCGGGGGATCTCCGGGACTCGGAACCCCTGGGAAGTGGCCGCTGCGGCAGAGGCAGAGGCAGCTCGGCCAGAGGCAGAGGCAGCTCAGCCAGAGACTCCCTGAGCAGACAGGAGCGCCACCCCAGCTCCACTACAAAGGATCTCTGTATAAACCCCCTGAGGGAACTGAGCCTGAGAGGCGGCCCTGCCCCCACCTGAGAACCAGCAGATAAGCCCCCATTGAAGACCAGTCAGGCCTGCCGCCAAAAGCCCTGAGGCTGGAGAGCAGCATTTGAATTTCAGACCCCAAGCACTAGGGCAAATCTAGGCCAGGGGGTGGAGAGGACTCTCAGAAATCAAGTAACTGGCTGGGAAAATGCCCAGAAAAGGGAAAAAAACTAAGACAGTAGAGGGCTATTTCCTTGAGAAAATCCTTCCTCCATTTGTCTCTGACGACGACGAGGAGGTCTGCTTACCACCAGGTAAAGACATGGGAGTCGAAGCCTCTGTATCCCAAATATCTGAAAGAGATACCCCATGGGCTCAGGCCATGGAGGAGCTCAAAAAGGATTTTGAAAAGCAAGTCAGACAGGTGGAGGAAAAACTG
>JAQQSK010017325.1:0-10154 GCA_028658325.1 Potorous gilbertii | reverse complement strand
TTACATTCATTTTCACAAGATTTTGGGTTCCAAAATTTTCTCCCCATTTGTCCCCTCTCCCCTCCCCAATACACTGGACATTCTAATTACCCATATCACCAATCTGCCCTCTCTTCTATCATCCCTCCCTTCCCTTACCCCATCTTCTCTTTTGTCCTGTAGGGCCAGATAACTTTCTATTCCCCATTACCTGTATTTCAAGAAGAGAAAAAAATTTCCCTGGGTCACATAGCTCATAAGTGTCTGAAGTTGGACTTGAACTCAGATCTTACTAAATTCAGGTCCAGCACTCTATCTATCACAAGAAGAACAAGGACATTATATATCAAGGGACCTCCATCCAACAAGCACAAAACTTAAGTTGAGAATGCAATGCAATAAAAAGGTCAGGATGTCCTCATTCTTGGACCAGTCAGTAACAACTGGCCCAAAGGAGAAAGGATCAGGGTGCTAGAGAAATTGCAGCTGTCCTGGACAGCTCCCCGAAGTCTTCTCCTCCTCCTCCACGAGGTGGAATGGCTTCATTTATTTTCATTTCATTATCAACTGTTATTTTTTTAAATGAAAGGAGAGAAAGAAAATATTTCTTTCTTAATATGTCATATGGGTTTGTTTTTTTTAAGTGAGCTGAGAAATCTGTTTCCTTTCTATAAAAGATACAGGTAGTGTCTTTGAATTCTGTCCAGAAGTGATTTTTTTCCAGTCTTGTGATTTTATTAGCAGAGAGAATGACAGTGTGAAAACTCCCTCCACTCATGTGGCCCAACTTCTCCATAACTTTAGAGTGTTGCCCGGAGGCACATAAAAGTTACCATTAGCATAAGTACTGGTATAATTATTAAAACCTTTATAACCTCTATTATTATGGGCAGCTAGGTGGTACAGCGGATAGAGTGCAAGGCTCGGAATCAGGAAGATTCATCTTTCTGAGCAAATCTGGACTCAAACACGTACTGGCTGTGCGATCCTGGGAGTGTCACTTAATCCTGTTTGACTCAGTTTCCTCTTCTGTAAAATGAGCTGGAGAAGGAAATGGCAGACCACTCCAGTATCTTTACCCCTTTTATGGGGTCACAAAGAGTCAGAAACAACTGAACCACAATTTCTATTTTATAGTATCACCCTATAAGCCTAAGGCATAAGGCTGCCTTATAAGTAGATAAGGGTCATTAGAAAGGACCTAAAAGGTTTTCTTATCCAACAACCTTCTTCTTTGCTGATGAAGAGGCCTAGGTCTTGAGAGAGTAACTGTCTTCCTAAGATCACCCAGATAAGTGGCAAAGCCAAAATTTGAACTTAAATCTTCTGACTACTAAAGCACTGCTTTTTCCATCACCCCAGGCTGCTTCTCAGAGCAAGGTCTTTCAGAAAATAAGTCCCCTTTGAATTGGTTGTCATGATGGACCTGTGCTGTGCTCAGTCAATTGATAGACATTTACTAAGTGCCTATTGCATGCCAGACATTGTGTGTAGTCCATAGGGCTATGTGGTAGAAAAAGAATCAGCATGGTAAAAGGTAGGAAGAACTAACTTCAGAGTCCAAAGGATCTGAGTTCCAGACCTACTTTGACTCATACTGGCTGTGCAAACCTGGGCAAGTTCATTAACCTTTCAGTGCCTCAAGCCATTTTCTGAGCCTATAATTTGCAGAATAAATTCTGATTGGTTTTGTTAGAGGGAGATTCCTTTCTAAGAGTTCTCTACACAATGAAATCAAAGATTGTGATTAAAAAGGAGATCAAACATAATAGATTCTGATGTTTCTTCTTACAAAAGCATGGGTGCAAAAAACTCCAGGTTTTCTTGACAAAGCTTTTGGAATGATTTGCTATTTCCTTCCTCAGCTTATTTTACTGATAAGGAAATGGGGCAAACAGGGTTAAGTGACTTGCCCAGGGTCATGCAGCCAACAAGTGTCTACTGCCAGATTTGACCTTGGGAAGATGAGTTGTGCACTATGGTGCCACCTAGTTAGGGATACCAAGACAAAACAATTACAACAAGGAGCTCCTACCCTCAAGGAACTGACTTTCTACTAGGTAGAAACTAATAACAAAGTTAATAAATATAAAAGGCGTAAAAAGTTATCTCAAGGAGGAGAGGGTGCTAATACTCAGGGCAAGGTGGCCCCAAAGAAAGTTTCTGTAAAGGACAAGGCATCTACACTGACCTTCAAAGGAAGTCAGACATTGATTCTAAGGAGGTAAAGAAAAAATACATTTTAGATGGGAAGATTCACTGTGCAAAAGCCTGGAGATGGGAGAGTGAATAGAGAGTATTGGAAAGGAATAATATGAACACTAGGAAGGTAGGCAGGGGACAGCTGCTGGAGAGTCTGTAGGACATGGTAGATAGGGTATTGAATATGGAGTCATGAGCACCTGACCCTAAATTCTATGTCAAGAAATTCACTAGCTGTGTGGTCCAGGGCTCATCACTTAGCCTCTTTGAGATTTCATTGATTCACCTGTAAAATAAGGCAGCTGGACTTGATGTTCTCCAAGATAGCTTCAGGCTCTAAATCTATAATCCTGCTTTATTCTAGAGGTCCTGGGGACTGCTGAGCAGGGAGGTGACACTGTCAGAGCCTGGCTTTAGGAATATTAATTGGACAGCCATGTGGAAGATGACTTGGAGTGGGGAGAGATGGGAGGCAAAGAATCATCTAACCTTTCTCTAGGGACTATATAGGGACTTTAACTTAATTTTCCAGTAGGAGTCATAGACCAAGATGGGGTCTTTTTCATGAAGTATGGGGATCACTTGAAAGAAATAGAGATTTTATCTGGTGAAGAGAAGCCTTAGGAGGGAATGAGAAGGTTGCTTTAAAGTATTTAAAGGACTGTCATGTAGAAAAGGGAAGAGATTTATTCTACTTAATAATAAACAGGTATTTGGTGGTACAGCAGATAGAGTGCTTGACCTAGAACCAAGATCTAAGTTCAGATTTGACCTCAGTCTCTCTCTATGACCCTTGGCAGATCACTTAACCTCTATTTACCCCAATTTCCTCATCTGTAAAATGGGGGTAATAAAGCACCTACCTCCCATGGTTGTGCTGAGGAACAAATGAGGTAATATTTGTAAAAGCCTTCCCACAGTACCTGACAATAGGAGGCTCTATATAAAGGCTAATTCCCTTCCCTCCAATAACAATCGCTATCATTTTTTTAGCATTTTAAGCTTTATTAAAATGAAAAAAGTATATTTTTATTGGTAAACCAATACTATCTTATTTTATCCTCATAAAAACCCTGGAAGACAAGTATAATTTTTTATTTATGTTTTATTGATGAGGAAACTGCGGCAGAGAGTTAAGTGACTTGTTCAGGGTCACATAGCTTAGTCAGTGTCTGATGTAGGATTGGAACTGAGGTCTTACTAATGCCAAATCCAGCTCTCCATCCCCTGGACCATCTGACCACCCATTTGGCAGAATCAGGGGAAGTGGAGGGGAAGTACGCAAAGGCAAAGTTATGCTTGATGTAGGAGAAACCTCCAAATAATTAGTGTGGCCCAAAAGTAGGGCAGGCTACTCCAGGGAGAGTCTTTAATCATCGACTAGGAATCTTGGTCAGTCTCTGAAACCCCTTCCTCCTCAGATGCTATATACATTTTAATTTAGCATCACAGACAGAAGAGACATTCCACATTTAACTGTGACCCATGTAGGTTAAGTGACTTGCCTCGGTTCACAAAAGCAATAACCATTAGAAGCAGGATTTTAATCCATTTCCTTAGACTATAGAGCCAGCACTTTAATTCATTCTACCATATTTTTTATTCTTTTTAAGCTTACTAGTGCTAGAAACTACAAGTGTCAGAGTTCAGGACTTTCCCCATTCCTGTTGGGTGAGTCTACTGTGGTGCCCTTTGAAGAATGAATCATGCCCTTAAAGGTCATGGAGGCCCCCCCTCTTACCAATAATCCTGTCTCTCTTTTCCCCAAATGAAACTACACTTGTATGTTAGAATGGGACAACTATTTTCCAATGGTTCTTGCATTTCATGTATCCAGTGGAAACATAGGAAGAGTGGCAGCGACTCGCTGAGGGAGGGAATGATATTGAGGTTTCAGAGTGTTGAAGCGGGTTGGCTGTTTTGCTGAATGGGCATTGTTGACGGCTCCCCAGCTGCTACGCTTCTCAATGTTCACTTTGCACATTTTCATGAAAATTAAGCTTTTCTCTAAACTTCAATAGTGGTAGAAAATTTTTTTAAAAAATCATTTTCTATCCAAGAAAGCCTAGCTTTCTTTTGAAAAGGGTTTATTCTCTCTTTTCAGTCACACCCATCCCCATTGGCAACAAATTAGGCAAAACTCCCATCTTGGTCTAAAATTTTAATATTAAAATGGTTTTGAAAAGAAAGCAAAACTTTTATTCTAAAGCCGAAATGTAGTTATTTAAGATGGTAGACACTTGGATGAAATCCAGAAGCCCAGCTCCTCTGTTATCATCATTAACCTATGCGGGGAACCGAATTTGTTTTAGTAAATGATATTCCAAATGTCCTTTAATGGCACAATGTTAGTTAATCATTTTTTTTCTATAGTTACTTTGAAAAGTGGAAAAATCATTGAAATAACACTGTTGAAAGTATGTGGGTGTTTCCGAAGTAACACTTGATGGTTATGGAGTTTGTAAAGTGCTACAATTATAAAATCATAGCGTTTGAGCTCTATGATCTCACCTTAGAGATAAACTGATCCACACTTATTTTGTAGGTGGAGAAACTAAGGCCTGGAAGAAGTGAAATTATTTGTCCCAGGATAAATAGATTGTAAAATGCCAGATCTAGGATTCCTAGAGGCAGCTAGGTGACACAGTGGATAGAGAGCTGGACCTGGAGTCAGGAAGACCTGAGTTCAAATCCACCATCTCAGGCACTTACTAGCTAAGGACCCTGAGCAGGTTACTCAATCTCTATCTGTACCATTCTCCTCAAATTTAAAGGAAGATCACAATAGCATTTGCCACCCAGAATTGTTGACATAATATCTATAAAGCTCTTAGCACAGTGCCAGACACATAGTAGGCATTTCATAAATGCTCCCCCTTTCATATTCAGCTATTCTGATTCCATAGCCATTGCCCTTTCCACAGAAGCACAAAAACTTGTCACCTAGGTAAAATAGGTGTTGGTACCATCTCCATTTTATAGTCAAAAGAACTAAAACCTAAAATGATAAAACAGCTTCCTAATGGTCCCACAGCCAGTCTGGAAGCAGGATGAGAATCTCTTTCCTAACTAATTTCAGAGTTCTGCACACGTTGCCTCTCAAAATTTTCTCCCTAGAAACACAGTGAGAATGAACAGAGAAATAAGGGAACTAAATAGGGAAAATGGGAGTCATTTCCTCCTGAGACTTCCCATGACAGTCGTGAGAAGAGATGAATTTAAAATTCATATTTAAGAAAAAAAATGTCTAATCAGGAGCATTCAAGAGGTAGAATTTCAAAGAGGAGGAGGAAAGAATCATCTTTTCCTAATATAATCAAAATTAAATAATATATATTTAGATTATTCACTCAAGTTATTGTCCAAAAGACAAAGTTGTTTTCTTGGCTTAGCTCTAGGTAAGCTAAGTGTCATCAATTGCCAAATAAAGAATAGAAATCATCAGCCAACTCCAGGGGCACTAGAAAGGGACATGGATAGCGTGAGTAGATTACAACCTATTGCCCACCAAGAATTATTCAAGGGAATAGGAAAAAAACCCAACAGCTAATGGGATAAGAATGAGGGATGACTGAGGCAGAGCTTGTGAGTTCTATTGATACCTTAACAACGCCACAAGAACTCCAGGAACCGGCCCTCACACACACACACACACACACACACACACACACACACACACACACACACACACACACACACAAGTTGAGAGGACCTCCAATAGAAAATGTATAGGAGGATATCCATCTGAATAACTGAAAATGAATGGGACGGATAGTGACAAGTATCACAGAAAGTACCCATGTTGATTAACTGAAGAAACATTGAAGGGTCCAAGTACATGATGGGTTAAGAAGTATATGTTACTGTCCTATTGAATTATTGGTTGACTTTTAAAATTACATTGATAACTGCACATTTGTCAAGTGCTTTAGTATCATGGAAAGAACTTTAGAGATCATCTGGCCCAACCCTAAAAGTCTCAAGATGGGGATGGACTTAAGTACGGTCATACAGGAGAGACAGGCTTCGAACTCAGGGCACAGGCCTTCAGATTCATTGCTCCTCCTTTTGGGCCATACTTGATAGCTCAGGGATCATTATCATATAATACAGCATGTTAAGAATTTTGAATCCATTTATATATGGAACCCACTTTTAGGAGCTTCAGTGCAATCCACAGCTATGGAGCAAGGGGAAGTGAGGGCTATCTGAATATGGGCAATGCTTTTTTCCTGGTATTCCCTAAGCTCTGTGAGATTTTAAGGCTTTATCTGAAGGCTGACTGCCCAGAGTGCCACAGACTCTGACTTTAGGGAATGGGACTTCTGAGTGAGAGAGATGAAATTCAACAAACCGGAACACAAAACAAGGGAGAGGACAGAGAAAAGGGCAGCTACCAGCAGGAGATGCAAGGAAAGCCCCATGGAGATTGCTCAAGGGTCAGGAAGAGCTGAGAGGAGTCCTGAAATGGTGAGGTGAGGATGTTTCAAGCACAAACTATGTCCTGGGTGAATGAATTCCATATTGCTGTCTTGGCTGGGGCTGGAGAAGGATCAGTGGTCTTTCTCCTTTCCCCTTCTCTCTCTATGGAGAGGGTAGAATACCTGATATCTTAACCTAAGGAAACCCTTAAAGGCTCCCTGGGGAACCTGAAAGTTTCCCTAAGGTCAGAGTCTGCTGGATTCTGGCCAGTCAATCTTCAAATAAAGTCTAAAATCCCTTTCAGAGCTTAGAAAATATATAGTTATCCCTTCCACATTATGACAGTTAGGGACACAGTACCCCTGAGATCTGGAAAATCCACCTACCATACTTTGGCCCTCCCTTTGTATCAGAAAAGAAGTCTAAATTACTATGATATTAAAAGATAGAATGTTTGCATTATATACCACTATATATATATATATATATATATATATATATATATATGTGTGTGTGTGTGTGTGTGTGTATATATATATATATATATATATATATATATATATATATATATTATGAATTGTTGAGTTTCTAAACTTTTTCTGTGTCATCTGTGGCTTCCACAAAACTCCCCCAGAATTCCCATTAATTTTTTATGCCAACTCATGATATATTGAATCCACGATGGGGAAAGTCATGCTGTGAAAGAGATAATGATACTAGGAAGAAAGACTATCCATGTGTAGACAGCTTCTACCACCTCTTGCTCCATTTCTATATATTTTGCTGAATCTCCTAAAAGTTGGCTCCATATGCAGATGGTATTATGGTATTAATTGGTCAGTTCAAGTCCCCTGCTTTTCTCCAGTTTAGAAAGCAATAAACAGAAATCCATAGTTGTGTCTTGTATCTCAGTTAATGTTTATGCTGGGGAGAGAGGGGAGAGAGAGAATGATTTCTCCTTGAAAGATACCTGGCCTAACTCAGTTATAGTATAGACTTTTTATTCTTGAAAGTTACTAGGGCAAAGTGGTGAGGTCATAGTGAACTTTCAAAACCTGAAAAATAATTGAGAATCATACACCCCTAGGGAAAAAAAGTTGTGATCTAATGAACACCGTAGGTTCTGATGGGAACAAAATAAAGGTAGTCATCCCATATTGCTTACATGAAAGCCAAGCCCTCATGAATGAAGGGGAGAGTAAGTTGTTTGGAAAGGGAAAGCTAAGGCCCTGAATAGGATTTAGTTGCTACAGAAGCTCTGTCCATAGGAAGAGGGTAGGGAATCGGCATGGGGGCAAGAGAGAGGGAGTTGGTAGGATGTGCTTCGATAGGTCCTATGACTCAGTGTGTGTGACACAGCTCAGCCCAAGGCCACCCGCTGCCACACATACATGGCCTCATTAGAGCCTCATCTAATGGAGTCCACATCAGAACTTAAACAATAAAACAAAATAGAAACGTCAGCTGTATTACTCAGAAGAGAGGTGACTCCGGAAGGATTTCTAGTTACATTGTCTACAAAGATAACAAATAGTTAAGCAGCTATACTGGTCAACTGTCATTATCCAGTCAATTCAATCCTATTCAACAAATCTTTATGAAGCATCCAATATTTGCAAAGCATTGTGTGCCTCCTCTCAAGAAGCTTAGAGAAAGGAGCATGGAAGAACGTAGTATGTCGACGGATAAGTAAGCACAAAGCAATTTCAAAAGGGAGAGATCATTAATAACTGGATGGTATTAATAAGAGCTTTAAGAAGAGGCCCCTGAACAATGCTTTGAAGACTCTAGGAATCTATGGGGGTAAAGAATGGATTCCAAACATAGGGAAACCACCGTTATAAAGGTACAGAAATGGGAAATGGACATTTAGACGTCAAGAAAATCTAGCTGACCAACTTGACTGGAGTAGAGGTGGCCTGAGGGGAGCCAAGACAAAATAAGACTGGAAAGGTAGGTAGGAGCCAGAATGTGGAGGACTTTAGATGCCAGGCTGATGATTTCACATTTTATCCTATAGTTAATGGAGAACCAAAGATCAGATCTGTGTTTTAGGATGATCTTTGTTGGTCTTAAATGTCTCTAGGGTTCACTTTCACACATAAAGCAACCCCTTTGGAGGTCCAGACATGAGTTGTTTCTGGATTTTATTGAATTTGAGGAATGTCTTCTTTAAAAACAAATTATTTTCCTTAAAAAAAACACCTTTTTTACGTGACTCTCCTTTAGGTAAATGATACTTTCTATTACCAAATTTTAAAAGGTTAATTCAATATAATTTTTTTCTGCTTTGTGTAATATAAAAATTGCCTTAGAATCCAAGAACAAGGGGTGGAGAGGGTGGGAGAAGCCATTATTTAATATAATCCAGAGTAACAAAGCATGAGGCCCTTGTCAGATGCATTTGTCTTTAACCAGAGGCTTTCCCAAAGTCACCTGTCAGGAATAATGAAGCCATTTCAAGCTGTACATCGAATCAGAGAGGAGAGAGTGTAGTGATTAGGTCAAGTTTAATCATTCTGTCATTTCAGGTTAATAATCAGTTTCACCTCTAAAAGATGACAAGAGAATTTAGGGAAGAAAACAGGAGTCACTGCAGGAAAGGCGCAATTGGAAGGGAAAGACTTCCCTGTTAAAAGTATAAGAGGTTTCCTGATACAGTGAGACAGGAAAAGTCCCGGACAAGGTCGCAAGGGATCTGGCTTCTAGTCCTTGCTTACTTAATCAACAAACATAGATTAAATACTTAGCATGATCCAAGCGTTTAAGCTAGGTGCTGGGGATAAAAAAAATGAGCCCCTGCCCTCAAGAAGCTTACATGCTGCATTGACTCTGATACATACCAGGACCATCTCCAGTCATCCTGATGCATGTCTGGCCACTGGACCCAGATGACTCTGGAGGAGAGAGTGAGGCTGGTGACTTTGCAGCCCTCCCTCACTTACATCCAATTCACTTGCAAGTCATGACATCGTCTTCTGCATGTCACAGTCCTCTTCAAGGAAAAAGGACAAACAATGACCTATCAATCATTTCCTATTCTGTGCATCCGTTTCTTTATTCTTAATTATATTATACAATTCCTAATTAAAAGTCAAAGCATTTATATGCATTTCAAGATATGTGATGTACTTTACATATATTATGTCAGCTAGGTGGAAGATTGGATAAAATATTGGACTTGAAGTTTGAATCTGGCCTCAGACCCTTCCTAGCTGAGTGACCCTGAGCAATTCACATAAGTTTTCTCAGTCTCAGTTTCTTCATCTATAAAATGAAGATGATAATGGCCTCTGCCTTCCAGGTTGTTGTGCGAATCAAAGTAACATAATGTTTAGGTGGCAAAGTAACAAGAACTGGGCCTGGAATCAAGACCTGAGTTCCAATCCTGTCTCAAGAAATACGAAGCTGGGCAATTAACTATTTTTTTTTATAACTTGTATATAAAGTTTATTTAGTTAAATATTTCCCAACTACATTTTTTTAAATTTATTTAACTTTTTACATTCATTTTCACAAGATTTTGGGTTCCAAAATTTTCTCCCCATTTG
>JAQQSK010017324.1:0-10154 GCA_028658325.1 Potorous gilbertii | reverse complement strand
GGAGATACCCCGCTCCCCTCTCAGTCTGTCTCTCTCACTGACCTGTGCATCTGTGGGTGGAGGGACCTTCATGGCCGCTGGAGATTCAGGTCCCTGACACCTGCTGGGGTCTGCTCGCTCCTCTCAGTGCGGTGCGGCCAGGGCGGGGGAGGGGAGGACTCTGCAGGGCAGGGCTCCACTCCCCTCCGGGGTACCTTTGCGGTCGGTTTTTCAGGGCTCTCTGCAACGGAAATCTCCTTCACTGTGTTGCTGCACGGCTTCCACGGTTCCAGAATTTGTCAGGAGTTCTTTTTACAGGAAATCTATGGGCTGTGGATTCGGAGCTAGCAAATGTGAGTCTTTCTACTCCGCCATCCCCCAAATGATGTCTTGATTTGCACATATGGATTAGATTGAAGTGAGGCAGAGCTGTGCAAAGTCATCAGCCTCACTCTCTCTTCCTGAGTCATTGAGGTCGTTGCAAGACAAAAATCTACATGACACAGAACAAAAATAGTTAATGTACATATATTGGTATAGTGCTTAGCACAGTGCCTGGTAGATAGTAAGTACTTATGAAATGTAGTTTATAATAATATTATAAAATAACCATAAAATAAATTCCCTTCCCCTTATCCTCTTGGTCAGATAAATAATATCCTTAGGTCCAGAAATAACTGGGGGCTACAATTCCTGTGCACCTGTTGTTGTTGTGGTTGTGTTCGTCCTTTGTTGCTGAAGAAGACCATGCCATCAGAAAAATGATGACATGACTTGCACTTGACTTTGTTTTGTGTGAGGGAGGGCTGTGCAGATCACCAGCCTCACTTCTCCTCCAGAGCCGTCTGAATCCAGTGACCAGATATTCATCAGGATGACTGGAGATGACCCAGGATGCAATAGGAGATCTTGGCCCCTTTAGGCCAAGGTCTATGCAGGAACTCACTTAGGGTGAGGTAACGTCTCCTGTAGGAATGTAGAAAATGTCCAAACAAGGGAAAATGGTCTAGTTTTCAAAGAATTGGAAGAGAGTTATCTTCAGTGAGCCTGATTTTGATTTCTGGGGGAATTCTAGTAAGGACTGTTAAAGATATGATTGGAGAATGCAACAACAATAGGAATTGAACCTTTGTAGAGAGTTTTAAGGTTTACAAAGTATTTTCAATGGATTATCTTACCTGATCCTCTGGGAGAAAATCTGGAAAAAGAAGATGTCAGAGTCAGAACCACCTTCATCAGGACTATCCTTCTTTTCCTTTTTTGACAGGATTTCCAAACTCAATGGAATCAAGGAGATGCTGCCCCTGTAGATTTATCAAGATTTTAGTCAAGCATTTGGTAAAACATCTCATAAAGAGATGAAGGTACAGGCTTGATTTCTGGATTAGAAACTAGTTGGATGGCTGGAGAAGAAGAGAAATCTTTAATGATTTTGGGACGTCATGGCTCATGGTTTCCAGGGGAGTAGCCCAGAGATCTATGCTTGTCCTTGGCATTTTCACATTTTAGTCAATGATTCCATTAAATGCTTATTTAGTATTCATGCTGTCTATGAAGGTCAAGTGAAAACAAAAGGAAGATATTCCATGAACCCAACACTTCATATTCTGACTCCAGGCATTTTCTCTGGCTGTGCCCCTTGCCTGAAATGCTCTCCCTCCTCATCTCTGCTTCCTAGCTTCCCTGACTTTCTTGAAGTTCCAGCTAAAACTTCACTATCTACAAGAAGACTTTCCCAGTTCCCCTTAAACTTCCCTCTGAGATTGCTCCCAGCTTATTCTGTTTATATCTTCTTTGTACATAGTAGTATATACTTGGATGTTCTGGCTGCTAAGCCTGTGTAGAATGTCCTGTGCAGCCCAGCACAGTGATGGGTTGATGGCAGGCAACTAAGAGGGAGTATCCATTGGCTCTATCATCAACACTGAACTAGGAGAGGAGACTGTTTACCTACAGCTATGGTAAGTTCGAACCAACTCTCTCCTGGATATTTTAGTAGATTATCAGCCAGGAGAGTAATTTGTCTGCAAAGAAAGAAATCAGTTCTTGGGCTCCATCAAGAGGATGAGCTTCAAGGGTGCCTGGGCAGCTTTCTGTTCTCTGCCCCAATCGTACAGCATCTGGAGTATTGGGTACCATTTTTGTGGCCCCAGAGAAGGAAGGTCTGATAAGTTGGAAGCAGAGGAAGGCAACTGGGATGGTGGAATCATGAGTCTGTATCAATGAAGATAAGCTGAAGGAACTGGGAGTATTTAGTGTGGAGAAGGAAAAGCTCGGAGAGGAAATGAGAACTGTTTTCAAGTATTTGCTGGGACTTCATGAAGATTGGCTCTGTTCTGTCAGGTCTCAAAGAATAGATCTAAGATCATTTTCTGGAGGTGGCAAAGAGGAAATTTTAGGCTTGATGGACTGCCTCAGGAAGTGGTGGACTCACCGGCTCTTGAATATTTTGTCATCTAGCCTCCTTCCTCTCGTTTTTAGCCCAGGAGGAAACTGAGGCCTAGGAAGGTTGAAGGTCACCCAGTTGATGTGGACTCTTCTTATTCATTACTCATGGTGTCTGACTTAGGACAGTAAAGAATCAAGACCAGGCTGATTGAACCCAAATGCCTAAGATGTCTAACTTCATGAAAACCCATGAATGCAGCCAACTCTTTCCTGGGGAAGTTTTCCTTTCCCTTGTGGGATTGCCCCAATGAGAAAGTCTCAAGAGGGGCCAGGAAAAAGGCCCTTGTTCCTCCTCCCTTGGCCTAGCCTGGCCAAGGCACCCAGTACACAGATGTCCAAAGGGAAGAATGGAGCTAACGAGCCTCCCGACCCACTCTGGCTGACGCCAAGGGTTTGGAATGGCACTGAGCCCTGCCTCAGTCTGGAGACTCTAAGACTCCAGAGGTTTGCCCGCCTCTACTTTGGGGTTTGAGAGCAGCAGAAGGGCAGACAAAGGAGATCTGGACCATTTCCCTGAGGCTATGAATGCCACTCCTCTATTTTTCCACTCTCTCTTAGAGTCTATACGATATCTTAGTTGAATGCATAGAATGCAGTCCATCTGAGCTGAAAGTAGAACTAAGGACAGAGAATGTTAGATCTAAGGGAGGCCCTTTGGGATGGAGCATGCTCAGAGAAGATTCATGCTGAAGGAACCAAGCCATTCTGTTCAGGTTTGGTCCATCCCTCTCCCATCTTTCCATCGATGGAAAGAAAGACAACTATAGAGTGCATATACATACACACTGAGCAGGGCTGTTTGGAGAGCCAGAGTCAGATAAAAGGACAATTGGGTCTTCCAGCGTAATGATGGCCCTTCAGAACACCTGAACAGCTGAGCAATGGAATTGTGCTACCCGTAAAGAGACAAAAAAACTTCTGAGAGAAAATGGGAGCCAAAGCAAGTCAGCCAATCAGCATTTACTAAGCACTTAACTATATACTTGGGTGTCCCCTAGGGCTCTAGCCTGGTCCTTCTCACTTTATGCCATTTCACTTGGTGATCTCATCAGCTACTATGGTTTCAATGATGACTTCCATCCTGGTGATTCTCAATTCTTCTCATTCAGCCCTAACCTCTCTCCTGACCTCCAGACTCATATCTAACTTGATGTCTCATAGACATGTCCAAAACCTCCTCATTTCCCACAAGGCCTCCCCCTTTCTAAGTTTCCCTGGTGCTTAGCACAGGATCTGGCACATGGTAGGTAATTGATAAATGTTAGTTGACTTGATAATTGTGATTTTCAGCTGTGCCAACTTCCTAGTTATCTAGGTTGCCCACTTGATATCATCCTTGATTCTTGACTCTCCATAACCCCATATATCCTATATGGTGCCAAGTCTTGTTCTTCCTGCTCATCTCCCTTATAAGGCCACATCTCTTCAATTGCAAAGCCCAACCCTGGCATCAGCCTTCATCACTTCTCACCTTGCCAAGTTGCCTAATTGACTTGCCTGCCTCAAGTCTCTCCTCATTTTAATCCATCCTTCATATAGCTGCCAAAGGAATTTTCCTAGTTGTTTATCCCAAGCCTTCTTTTCTCCACATTAAATATTCCCAGTTCCTTCAAACAGTTCTCATATGGTATGAACTCAAGACTCTTCACTCCCCTGGTTCCCCTCCTTAAGAGTTCTATTTCCACAGGAACAGATCAGAAAAATAAATAGATAGACATATAAATGAATAAATAAGTAAATAAACAAAAAATGAATAAATGAATGGAGAGACAAACAAATGAATGAGAGTAGTAAGAAAATGTTACCCTGTGAGAATATTTAAGAATCTTATGTTCCTAATATTTAGGGATATTAGAGTGGAAGTGTTGTGGAAAAGATGTGGCTATATGATGAAAGACTAACGATTAATGAAAATGGTAATGTAAATAATAATAAACAAATGCAATTGTCATCCAAGTAGAGTTTATCCAGCTTCAGACACACCCTGGGCAAGTCACTTCACCATATTTGCCTCAGTTTCCTCATCTGTAAAGTAAGCTGGAAAAGGAAATGGCAAACCACTCCAATATCTTTGCCAAGAAAACCCTAAATGGGGTCATGAAGAGTCGAACATGACTGAAACAACAGAACAACAACACCCGCGGGAGGAGATGGATGAAAGGATTGGAGACAGACCATAAATCCTGCACAAAAATGAGATACAATGGTAACAAGAGATTTGAACCATTTGAAGCAGTTGTTTTCTGGTGCTCTCCTTGCATCCAAAGCAGAACCACTGGTAAGTTCTCAACTTGCTCTAACTAAAATGTAATTAATCACACTGATTTTGATCAACAAGGAATCTGATACTGAAACAGAAATGATGGGAACACAAAGAGGAAATGTTCCCTCGATTCTGAAGCTTTTGATAAAGAAAAAAGCTTGGCAAAATTTGACGTGAACATTTAATTTGGGGGAGAAAATTTCAAAGTGTTGGGATAAAGGCTAGGTTACAGTTATCCAAAACTCTACAGGGTAAGTCAATTCAAGAGCTGTAAACTGATGAAAAACAGAGGAGTTTCTCTATGATTCTGTTCAGGAAGACTTGTCTAGTTAAACTGATATTAATACATTCAACCACCAATTTCTAGTTTTGAAGGATTTTTCCAGCAAATGGGAACTAGTAATCTCAAGTGGGCTCTCACAGTAGAAAGGCAAATATTCTTTTGCTCTCTGTTCTCACCATTCCATTCTCACATTAGTTGTTTCAAATCTCATATCTTTTCTAGTTTTCCATGGCAATTCCTTCCCCCACCTTCTCAGCAGAAGCCCTAGTCTATACTTCACCAAATAAACTCAGACGTCTGATTGAGAATTCTCCTGTTCTCCGTCTTCCTCATCTTTCCCCATCATGTCCTCCTTGATTCCAGGCTCAGATGGAAGTCCTTCTTGTAAAGCAAAGTCTTCTGCATTCAACACTGATCCTTTTCCTTCCTGGTTCTTCTAGCAGATTACTCACCCCCAGCATCATCCCCAATCTTTCTATTATCTTTGATTGGTCCCTATCTAGTCTATTAGGGCAGTTAGGTGGTACAGTGGATAAAGCACCAGGGCAGGAGTCGAGAGGACCTGAGTTCAAATCTCACCTCAGGCACTTGACACTCACTAGCTAGGTGACCTTGGGCAAGTCATTTAACCCCAATTGCTTCATCCTGGGTCATCTCCAGTCATCCTGATGAATATATGGTCACTGGATTAAGATGGCTCTAGAGGAGAAGTGAGGCTGGCGAACTGCACATCCCTCCATCGCTCAAAACAAACTCAAGTACAAGTCATGTCATCATTTCTCTGATGGCATGGTCTTCTTCGGCAACGAAGGACAAACACACACACACCTAGTCTACTGCAGTCTATCCACATGCCACGTCTCTCCCACCCTGAATCAGCAATCATCTGACCTGGCCATTCCTGGCATCTAGTATTCTTGGCTAAACAACTTGAGAAAGTCATCTACAATCAGAGCCTCCTCTTCCCTTCCCACTCTTCTGAATCTTTGGTCATCTAGTTTCTGATTTCATCATTAAACTACAACTACTCTCTGTAGGGTTACCAATGAATTTTCAGTCACTGAATTGTGGTTTTTTTTCTCAAGCTTGATTTTCTGTAACCTCTGCATCCTTTGACTTTCAAGGTGATTTTTCGTTGTTATATATTAATATTTAGTAATAATTAATAATATGAGTTATTTATAATATCATAGTTATATAATTTAGCATACAATATGTTATATGTAATATACTATAAAATGTGTTATAGTTAATAATACTAATTAATATTAGCATTTTCAATTAACAAGCATTTTCTTTCCTTTCCTCTCCCACTAAAAATAGAATAAAACCATTATAATAAATATAAACTATCAAGCAAAATCAATCCCCATAATGGCATGTCCATCACCTTGCTGTCAGGAGGCAGAGAGCATGGGTTATCTTTGGTTCAAGATGATTTTTCTGAACTGTAAGTCTGACTGTGTTACCCTCCTGATCACTGAGGGTTCATTGGCTCCCCATTACCTCCATGAGCAAATGCAAGTTCCTTTATTTAGCATTTAAGGTCTTTCACAATATGACCCCTTACTAATTTCCAGTCTTCTTACATTCTATGCCCCTTTGCATACTTGGTATTCCAGTTACACTGACCTATTTATGGCTCCTTGAACACACAGCCTCATCTCCCATCTCCATGCTTTTGCACTGGCAGTGCTCCATGCCCAGCATACTCTCCTCCCATCTCATCTCAACCTCTTAGTTTCCCTGACTTCACCTCAAATCCCACCTTCTCCAGGAAGCCTGCTACCAGTGCCCTCCCTCTATGATGATCTCCATTTGATCTTATGTGTATCTTATGTGTGAATAATTGTTTACTTGCTGTCTCCCTCATTAGAATGGGAGCTCCCTGGAGGCAGGAATCATGGTTTTACCTTTCTTGTATCTTTACCAATTGGCATAGCACAGTGCCTGGCAAACAGTAAGTGCTTAATAGATCTTGTTGGCTAAAGGAAGGAAGGAAGGAAGGGAGGGAGGGACAAAGAGAGGGAGGGAGGAAGGAAGGATGGCCTTTTTCTCTATGTAAAGAATGAATCATAGATCCATGAAATGTTAGGACAATAAGGGACCTCACACAAACAAGTCAACCTCATTTTCTAGAAAAGGAGCATGAGGTTCAGAGTGGCAAGGAGTTCAAAGCCTCTCTAACCAGGTCAGTTGACACCAAGCTGAGGCTCTTCTTTCTCCTACCTCCTAAACCATGCCATTGGCTCAGAGTATTTAGACCTGGAAGGGAAGAAGGAATTGTGAAGCGCATTTAATCTCACTTCCACATTTTAGAGAGATGGAGCCTACTCAAGGTCACAAGGTCACAAGTTTGGGCAGAATCAGGATTTGTATTCAGACTGTATTCAGATTCAGACCTCAAAGTCAGGAATCTTTTCACTGCCATCCCCTCCCAACTATTACCATATCTAGAGGTTATTCACATATCAGTACTGAAGAAATAGAGTCGGAGGTGCTTACTGTCTCAGAGGAAGAGGAAAAATAGAATTTGGAACTCCAAAATTAAAAAAAAATTCAAATGTTAAAAAAATTGTTTTAACATGCAATTGGGGAAAAGCTAAATACATTTTAAAAAAGAATTGTTATGAAAAATTTATAGATATTTACTTCTCTCGTAAAGTCTTACTTGGATGGCTAAAAAACAAATAGAGTCAGGGGGTATAAAATGGACAAAGTTCTGGAATCTGGGGGATAATCACACCTCACATTCCCATACTCCCTTTAAAATTCAAAAGCTCATTTGCCTTCCCTTGCTGTAGTCTTCCAAAAGGTCCATGTGGTAAAACCTGTCCCTGCTGAGATGCTGAGCCCTGGGGACCCAGCTCTGAGTCTATCAGTGGGGTGGTGGTGGTAGACATGCTTGCCCTGGCTGTTATTTTTTCTAGGAGAACTTCCTGTGGTTTTAAATATAGTATCGTCCTCTGGAGAATTGTAAAGTCTTCCTTTTTTTTTCTTTTTTTTCCAATAACAGTTTCAAGTAACGTGACCAGCCAAAGATCTGTGGGTAGGGGCAGGAGGAGGGGGATGGATGGGCCCGGCGATGGACTGACATCATTTTCCGACCACATATTTTATCTGTCAGCTCCAACATGGGGCCAATTACTTTTTAAAAGCCCGGGTGCTGGTGGAGATGGTGGGAGGAGTAGGGAAGAGAAAGGGAGGACAGACAGAGAATAGGAGGAGGGAATATATCTCACAGCTAGAGTACTGGGCAAGCTTTTCCTTGTTCATTGAGGATGGTTGTGACCCTGGTTGTCTTATCTTTTGGAAGGAGAAACTATATATTACCACAGTCCACTGACTTGCCCAAGACTACACAACTAGTCAGTTACCTGTCCTGTGCCTTCATATTTTGTAAATAAATTAAATTATGGTCATAATTATTATTCCTTTTCTTCAAAATCCAGCTTAAAATCTCCTCCTTGGGGATGGCGATGTGCCTGGTTTTCATGCCAAAGGAAAATATGTTAAAAGGATGGGATACTTAGTCTAGAAAAGAAAAGGCTAAAGATGAATATATGAGTGGTCTTGGAAGGAAGGTAGGAAGGAATGAAGGAAGGAAGGAAGGAAGGAAGGAAAGAAGGAAGGAAGAAAATATTTGTTAAGTACCTATTGTGTGCCAGGCACTATGCTAAATAAGCCCTTTATGTTATCTCATTTCATCCTTACAGCCCTTGGAGGTTAAGTGCTATTTTGATCCCAGTTGAGGAAACAGAGGCAGATAGAGATTAAGTGACTTGCCCAGGGTCATACAAGTAGTACATGTCTGAGACTGAATAATTCTGGTCTTCTGATTCCATGCCCAGGGCTCTATCCACTAAGCCACCTGGCTCTTATATGGAGAAGGGAGTAGGTGTGTTCTGTTTGGTCCTAGTGAGAAGAATCAGAAGCAAAGGGGCTGATCTGGTCTTGATGTCAGGAAGAAAATTCTCAGTTTGAGAGCTGTCCCAGAGAGGGACAGGCTGCCCCAGGAGACAGTGAGCCCTGCCTCCTCAAAGGTCTTCAAACAGACACTGGACTATGGCTTGTCTGAGAGGTGGTCAAAGGCATCCTTGTTCAGGGGGTCCCTGCCAGCTCTGGGACCCTGCACTTTAAAGGGAATAGTGGGACCTTGATTATCAAGGGTTGGGGGCTTCAGTTCAAACACTGACTTATTTACAAATTGTGCTTCTTTGGCCATCCCTCCCCTAGCTCATCCTTTGGGACCCAGGATGGCAAGGACCCCCTCCTCCATGAAGCCTTCCCATAGCAGGGCAGATTTCATTTTATTACAAAATGAACTTCAAAGCCAATGGGGTGATGAAGGAGATGGGAGGTTGAGACACGTAAGGGATCTGGGAATCTTTCTTCTCTTGTGGTTTGTGTAAATAACCCCAGACTGGAGGTAGGGGACCTGGGTGCTGGGAGTGGGGGTGAAATGCACACTCAGATACTTCCCAGTTAAGGGAGCACAGGCAAGCCATTGCCACTATTCTGAGTCTTTGTTTCCCTGTTTGTAAAATGGGATGAGTAACATTTATTCTTACTTCTCAGGGCTGATATAAAGAAAGCACTTGGGGGGGGGGCGGAGCCAAGATGGCGGAGTAGAAAGACTCACCTATGCTAGGTCCAAACCCACAGCCCATAGATTTCCTGTAAAAAGAACTCCTGACAAATTCTGGAACAGTGGAAGCCGCGCAGCAACACAGTGAAGGAGATTTCCGTTGCAGAGAGCCCTGAAGAACCGACCGCAAAGGTACCCCTGACGGGAGCCAAGTCCTGTCCTGCCGAGCGCTCCCCTCCCCCGCCCCGGCCACGTGGCACTGAGAGGAGCTAGCAGACCCAAGCAGGCTTCAGGGACCTGAATCTCCGGCGACCACGAAAGTCCCTTCACCCACAGACGCACAGGTCAGTGAGAGAGACGGGCTGAGAGGGGAGTGGGGGATCTCCGGGACTCGGACCCCCTGGGAAGCGGCCGCTGCAGCAGAGGCTGAGGCACCTCAGCCAGAGACTCCCAGAGTGGGCTGGAGCTCCACCCCAGCTCCACTACAAAGGATCTCTGTATAAACCCCCTGAGGGAACTGAGCCTGAGAGGCGGCCCTGCCCCCACCTAGAACCAGCAGATAAGCCCCCATTGAAGAGCAGTCAGGCCTGCTG
>JAQQSK010017323.1:0-10154 GCA_028658325.1 Potorous gilbertii | reverse complement strand
TGCACAACACAATGTTATTGAAGTTACCTGCAAAACTACACAGATATAGCCTATATTGAATTGTCTGCCTTCCCAAAGGGAATGGGTGGGGAGGGAGGGATGGGGAGAAGTTGGAACTCAAAGTTTTAGGAACAAATGTTGAGAATTGTTCTTGCTACTAGGAAATAAGAAATACAGGTAATGGGGAATAGAAAGTTATCTGGCCCTACATGACTAAAGAGACGATGGGGACAAAAGAAGGGAGGGATGCTAGAAGAGAGGGCAGATTGGTGATAGGGGAAATTAGAATGCTTCATGTATTGGGGTGGGGGGAAGTGGACAAATGGGGAGAAAATTTGGAACCCAAAATTTTGTGAAAATGAATGTAAAAAATTAAATAAATAAATTTTTTTTAAAAAAAAGAAGTGGAAGACACTTGTTATTTATATTATGTATTAATATTAATGGGGGTATATATTTAAAATCTCCTCCATCTTTGAGTCTACCATCATAAAAAATAAAAAAGTACTACTACTTAGTATCCCACAAAAAAAGAACAGTTTTGTACACATAATAGCAATATTTCTTTAAGAACAATTTTGAACAAATAAGTCATTTTGACTATTATAAATACCCAAAATAGAAAAGATTCTGAGATGGCAAAATAGGTTAGAAAAGTTTTAACTCTCCAAATTTTCTCCACAAAAGAAAGGCAAAACATTGCCTCAAGCAGCAAAAATAAACATGGGATAAAGCAGTTGTCCTAAGACAGTTTGAGAATACCCCAGGAAATACCAGACCTCCAGATGTGGAGGTTTGACCTGAGTGACTTACAAGCACCTCCGGGTCAACTCTGCAGAATCCACAATGGATAATTCCTGGCCTAACTGGTTTAATAGGCAGTCTCAGCCTTAGAAACTTTCATTGTACAGACAGTGTGAATGACATCTGGATCAGAAAAGATTGAAGGTCCTTTCACTGTCAGGGAATGCTGAAGTGTGCTGAAAAGATGTGTCCTGGGCTGCAGCTCTGGGGAGAAGGAGCTAGCACACAACTGATGGGTGTAATATCAGAGGAACAGAGATTTTGCTGAATGTGAACACTTTCAGGACACCAGAGTCCCTGGTTTCAGTTCCTGGGTGGAGAGTAAAGCTGTAGTTTGCAGTCACCAGGGGGAACATAGAGAGCAAGATCATTTGTGGGACAGTGTGTTTAGGTGTCCTTGCTGTGGCTTAGGAGTGGAGAGGAAAACCCAAGGTTGGGACCCAGAAGAACTTCAGAAAAAAAAGTAAGAAGGACCTGAAACTTGGGGCATCATTCCTCACACTTTGGGACTGAAACTTGAATACATTAATAGCTGCTAAAAATAAAATGAAACAAAAAAAAATAAAAAGGGAGAAAGAATCCAACTATAGATAGCTGTTATGAGAATAGAGAAGATCTGAGTTCATATTCAGAGGAAGATAATGGATCTAAAGAAGTCACTCCTTTTTAAATGAAAAACCTCAACTGGTTCCAAGCACAAAAAAAGGCCTTGGAAGAACTTTAAAAAGACATTAAAATCAAATAAGAAAGATTGAGGAAAAATTAGAAAAAAAAAATAAGAGCAATCCAAAATATCAAGAAAATTATGAAAACAAAGTCAATCAACTGGAAATAGAGAATCAAAAAATTTAAGGAAGGAAATAATTCTTTCAAAACTAGAATTGGAAAAAAGGAAACTAATTATATTCTTAGATACAAAGAAATCACAAAATGAAATTAAAAGAATGAAAAGAGAAGAGAAAGTGAAAGATCTCACTCAAAAAATAAAAATTGACCTGGAGAACAGTTTGAGGAGAAATATTATAATATCCAGGCTACTTGAAAGTTATTACAAAAAAGAATCTTGACATAATATTACAAAAAAATTATCAAGGAAAATTGCCCTGAAGTTCTGGAACAAGAAAGCAAAGCAGAAATAGGGGGAAAAAATCATGGATCACCATATGAAAGAGATCCAAGGAAGAAAACTTACAGAAATATCATAGTCAAGGAGAAAATATTAGAAGCAGCAAGGAAAAAAAAGCAAATTAAAAATCATGGAGCTACAATGAAGATTACACAAGACCTAGCAGCTGCCATGTTGAAGGATCGTAAGTCTTGGAATACTATAATCCACAGAGTAAAAGAGCTAGGATTAGGACCAGGAAATTTAAGTATAATCACGAATGGTGGAAAAAGTGACATTTGACACACTCAAAGACTTTTAGGGTTTTGTGACAAGAAAAACCATACAAAACTGAAGTACTTAAGAGAAAATTTTACATATAACATTCCAAGGAAATGTAAGATTAACATTAAAGACCAATTATAAGGAATTCAATGAGGTTGAATTGTATGTGAAAATACTAGCAGTACTCTTAGGACTGTCATCATTATTTGGATAGTTTGAAATAAAGGCTTGGGCTAAGATGAGCATGATGTAGTGATTCTAAAAATGAAACTATGGAGAGAGATAAAAAAGGGAAAATTGATACAGAAGACATGTGTGTGTGTGTGTATATATACATATATATATATATATATATATATATATGTATATGACAGAGACCCTGTGTGTATGTGTGTGCCTGTACAGACATAAAAGTTTTTTAAATTCAGAAAAAAATAGAACAGCAAGATGATAGGGTGGGGTAGAACATAAATGTAATGTTAGTTATGCTAACAAGAGTTAAAAATCTTCCATGTCCATTAATGAGCCTACCCATTAAGAGAAGCTTGCTTAAGAGAGATTTATTTTGTAGGAAGGCTCATTTTTTTTGTTAATTTCTAATGAATACTGGTTCTCAAGAGTTATGATGCCCTCTGGCTCTGAAAAGTATACATGTACTCTGAGGCAAAGGTTTGCTTTGCAGCTTACTCATTGGAAGTGTTTCTTTGGTCAAAAGAGACTCTGAGTAGGTGTTAAGGAGCCCCCTGGTTTTGAAAGCCCAGATGTTGGTGTTTGACTCTCTGGTAATGATGTATGTATTTTCTATGGTCAGACAATTGGAAGGTCTGTCTTTTGTTCTTTCTGTTTGTAATTTCTGCTTGTAATTTATGTTTCTATTTTCTCTGAAGTTCAGGGTGCTGCTGACTTTTTCCTTTGAACTAAGTGAATGATATATGTACTTGTTTAAAGTAAAATGACTTACCTCTTTTAAGGCTGGTTTCCTTAGAAAAGCAGATATAAAAACCTGTGCAGCAGTTCTTCCTGTGTATGTTGGGTGCTTGATGGCACAATTAGGGAGGGACTTTTAGAGGGGTGGGTAAATTAAGAAATAGGAGGGTGAGGTAGTGGATAGAAGTAAAGCATAGGGGTGAGGAGAGACAGGGTAAATTGGATGAAAATGATAGGAAAAATAGAAAGGAGGAAAATGGATAGCACATTAAAAATTAAATTCAGCAATATGTTGCCTTCAAGAAACATTATAAAAATGAGAGACACATACAAAGATGAAATAAAGGGCAGGAGTAGAATTTATTACGTAAAAAAATGTAGGAATCATGACATCAGACAAAGTTAAAGTTAAAATAAATTTAATCAAAAGTGAAAAACAAAACTACACTTTAGCAATATTATTCAATACTGTTTTAGGCCAGGGATAGAGAACCCATGGCCTCATGTTCCCCACTTATTTTAGACGATTTAAAGTACCTAGACAGTATAAAATATGAGTGTATACCTGCAAAACTAATACTGGAAAATAAACATA
Source organism: Potorous gilbertii (assembly GCA_028658325.1). Lineage (NCBI taxonomy): Eukaryota > Metazoa > Chordata > Mammalia > Diprotodontia > Potoroidae > Potorous > Potorous gilbertii. Next base: position 6,438 of record JAQQSK010017323.1, on the reverse strand, counting down.
AAATACTTTTTCTAAAAAATAAACACAAATCTAAATAATTGAAGTGATAGCTATTGTTTATAGGTAGATCAAGCCAATACAAATTTTAAAATGATAACAATATTACCTAACTAATCTATTTATTCAATGTCATACCAATTAAATTATAAAAAAACTGAGCTAGAACAAATATCAAAAAAGTTCATCTGGAAGAGCAAAAAATCAGGAACTTTAAAGACATCAGGAAAAAAAGATGTAAAGGAAATACATTCAGCAACTTTAGACCTTAAACTCTATTATAATGGAGAGTATTGTTGAAGCATACTAAGGATTATTTTGATTATTTTAAAGTAAAATTTTCTTCCATAAATAAAACCTATGTGGCCAAGAATAGAGGGAATGCTGAAAATTAGGGGGAAAAAATCTTTCATAGACAATCTCTCAGATAGAATATGATTGGATGGGAGTACTGCTGTGGTGTAGGAAAAGATGAGCTAATTGATTGAGAAAAACATGTAAAGACTTGCACTTCTGAAGGAAGATGCTATTCACATTCAGAAAAGCAAATAATAGGTGGAAATAAGCACAGTATGATCTTACATATATGTGTATGAGTATATATGGGTATATATGCACATGTTTATAGGTATGCATATGTATATGTTAATGTTTATAGGTAGGAATAGCTATGAATATGTCATGTGCACACACATATATATTTATACACACATATATATATGTGTGTGTGTACATGTGGGTGTGTGTATATGTATTTCAGATTTCTTTGTGGTGAGGAGGGGGAAAAATGAAAAATGAACAGCAGAGAGAAAATCAGCAACAAGAAGGAAGCAAAAGAAAGCAGGGCAGCTTTGAAAACAATGTATTATATTTATTAGATAGTTTTCTTGAAACGGAAATGTATTGTTTTATATTGAATCCTCTTTTATGGTCTGCTGTGTACATGACAATGTTTTTTTTCTTTTTCTCACTTTGTAGTTAAGTTTAAAGTTTAAAAACATTTACAGAAAAAATACCTAAATTAACAACAAAGGACATATGAAAGAAGACACTATCTACATCTGATGAAAGAACTAGTAAATAGAAGTATGTATAGAATGATATTACACATGTATATATTCACACACACGTTTATATGTGTGTATGTATGTTTATGTATACACACACAGAAACAAACACATACAGAGGTGTTTGTGTCTAATTGTAACCATCTCTAGAGTGGATAGAAGGGGAAATAAAGAGAAAAAAGAAATTTATATGATAACTTAATTACATATTTAAAAGGGATATCAAGTTGTAAATTATAGATTTGCAGTTTCATGCACAATCACTTTTATTATACTATGTTATGAAAATGCTGAAATAAGATAAATTAAATTTTAAAAAGTAATTAGAATTAGTCAAATAGAATTTAATGGTTTTAAGAGAAACAAAGAAACAATAAAATCAAACCTAAAGGCTGAAAAAAAAAGAAGAAAATGTAAAAAAAACCCAAACAAAACATATGTGACCAGAAACAGATTGAGGATATATAATTTAACTTAAAAGTTATAATAAAAAATGAACCTATATATCATATTTCAAGAAATTATAATAGAATATTGCCTGGATATCTGGAAGCAGAAAATATAATAGAAATTGAAAGAATTTACCAATCGCCTCTTGAAAGAGTTTCCAAAAGAATAATTCTCAGAAATATTATAGCCAAATGCCAGAGCTTAAGTTCAAGGAGAAAATATCACAAGCACCCAGTAAAAAATAATCCAAATGCCATATAGTCACGCTCAGGATCAAACAAGATATAGCAGTTACCAAAATAAATGAGTGGAGGAGTTAGAATACAACATTTTATAAATCAAAGGACATAGAATTGCAACCAAAAATAACCTACCAAGAAAAAAATAGTATAATTCAAAAGAGGAAAAAAAAGGGATACTTGAAATAGAGGACTTTCAAACATTCCTTATGCAGAGACCAGAACTTAAAAAAAATAGTTTGAAACACAAAATTCAAGAAGGATAAAAATGCAAACATAAGTGAGAAATCATAAAGAAATGAATAAGGATTTAAGAAAAAATTTCCATTTCTATATAGGAAGATGATACATGTAATCCCTAAGCAGTGGATCATCATAAGTGAAGTAAAAAAGAGCCTACTTAGAAGGCATGGATGTGATTATATTATGTTGGGATTATCTCAAAAGAAGAATGGGACAGTGAAAAAGGAGGATGCAATGGGAGAAAAGAAAAAAACAAGATGATTGGGGAAAATTATCATAAAAGTATTCAAGGAGAGAGAAAAGAGGAGGACATTGTGGAAAATACTTGAGACTCACTTTCATCTGAAGTAGTTCAAAGAGAGAAGAATAAATCTATATACACAAACATTTGAGCAGGGAAAGTAAAATGAGAAAGCAAAAATGGAAAGGGATAAAAAGTATAAGAAGAAGATAAGAAGGAAAGTAAATTAAGAGAGACAGACACAAAACAGACTTTTGAGGAGAGGACAAGATTTTTTTTAAAAATTAGATGTTAAAAGGAGTAGAATGGAGGGAAATGCACAGCTAGTGTATAACTGTAAATGTGGATGTTAAGAACTCAATCATAAAACAGAAGAATGACACAGAAGAATGAATCAGAAACCAGAATCCAACCATATGCTGTTTACAAGAAACTCACTTGAAGAAGAGAGACACATAGTTAAAATAAGAGGCTGCTTTAACTGAAGTTACAAAGGCAGAGGTAGTAATCATATTCTCAGACAAATCAAAAGGAAAAATGGACAACTAAAATAGATAAACAGGGAAACAACATTTTAATAAAAGGTACTGTAAATAATGAGTTAATATCAATACCAAATACATATGTAGAGGGGTGAAACCATGATGACAGGATAACAGCACAGACTTTCTAGAGCACTCCTGTCAAGCCCATCAAATACTTGTAAAAATGGCTCTACACAAATTCTGGAGCTGCTGAACCCACAGAATGATGGAGTGAAGCAAATCTCCAGCCCAAGACATCCTGGAAGGTTTCCAGGCAGTGTCTATCATACCACACTGGGAGCAGAGCTCAGTCCAGTGTGGGCTAGGAGTGCACAGAGGGGATGTGAGCAAGCCTTTAGAAGACTAAATCTCTTACACCTGTGATGGTTTCCAGACTTCATGACCCCAAAATGCTTAGGATAAATTGGAAGGTCAGTGGGATAAGCCTATGGGATCAGTGTGGGAGACTGGACTAGTCTGGTCCCAGGCTCAGGGCAGTGGAGGTGAGAGGGGGTAAAGAAACCTGCAGCAGCAACAGCAGCAGCAAAGGTAGAGACAGGGACTGTGCTAGAGTTCTAGGCCCACAGATTGTGGGGGAATCGAGTTGCTGAAAGTAAACCTCCCCACCACCACTGGAAGCAGAGATCTACCTTGACAAAGAGCTCAAAAGTCAAGTAAATGGCTGGAGAAATGAGGAAAAACCAGAAAAAAAATCAGACTATAGAATCTTACTTTGGTGACATGGAAGACCAAAGCACACCAAAAGAAGAGAACAAAGTCAAAACTCTTCTATCCAAAGCCTCCAAGAAAAAGACGAATTGATCTCAGGTCATGGAAGAGCTCAAAAAGGATTTTGAAAATCAAGTAAGAGAAGTAGAGCAAAAATTGGGAAGAGAAACGAGAGTGGTGCAAGAAAATCATGAAAAATGAGTCAACTGCTTGCTAAAGGAGACTCAAAAATATTGAAGAAAATAACACTTTAAAAAATAGAATAACCCAAATGTTAAAAGAGATCCAAAAAGTAAATGAGGAGAAGAATGCCAAAAAAGCAGAACTGACCAGATGGAAGAAAATAATTCCTTAAAGATTAGAATGGAGCAGATGGAAGTTAATGACTTTATGTAAAATCAAGAAATTATAAAACAAAACCAAAGGAATGAAAAAATAGAATACAAAGGGAACCATTTCACTGGAAAAAAACAACTGATCAGGAAAATAGATCCAGGGGGGACAATATAAAATTATGGGACTTCCTGAAAGCCATGATCAAAAAAAGAGCCTAGACATCATCTTTCATGAAATTATCAAGGAAAACTGCCTTGATGTTTTAGACCCAAAAATAAATATTCAAAATAAAATAATAAAAAATAAAAATTGAAATAAAGGGTAAAATAAATATATTTAAAATATAAAGATAGATAAATATCACCTCCTGAAAGAAATCCACAAAAATACCTCCTAGGTATATTATAGCCAAATTCCACAGTTCTCAGGTCAAGAAGAAAATATTGCAAGCAGCCAAAAACAATTTAAGTATTTTGAAAATACAATCAGAATAACACAAGATCTAGCAGTTTCTACATTGTGACCAAAGGGCTTGAAATACGATAATTCAGAAGTCCAAGGAGCTAGAATTAAAACCAAGAATCACCTACCTAGCAAAACTGAGTATAATATATAAGGGGGAAAATGGTCATTCAATGAAATACAGGACTTTCAAGCATTCTTGATGAAAAGACCAGAGCTGAATGGAAAATTTGACTTCCAAACACAAGAATCAAGCAAAGCATGAAAAAATAAACTGGAAAGACAAATCACAAGGGACTTACTAAAGTTGAACAGTTTACATTCCTACATAGAAAGATCATATTTATAACTCTTGAGACTTCTCTCAGTATTTGGGTGGTTGGAGAGATTATATACATATAGACAGAGGGTACAGGGTGAGTTGAATAGGAAGGGATGATATCTAAAAAAATAAAATTAAGGAGTGAGAGAAGAATATATTGGGAGGCAAAAAGGAGAAATGGAATGGGGCAAATTATCTCTCATAAAGGGGGCAAGAAAAAGCATTTTCAATGGAGGGGAAAAAGGAGGAGGTGAAAGGAAAAAGTGAAGCTTACTCTTATCACATTTGGCTTAAGGAGGGAATAATACGCGCACTCAATTTGGTATGAATATGTATCTCACACTACAGGAAAGTAAGAAAGAAGGGGATAATTGGGGTATGGTGGACTGATAGAAGGGAGGGCAAATGGGAAGAAGGGGTACTTAGAAGTAAACGCTTTAGGGAGGTACAAGATTAAGAGAGAGAATAGAATAAATAGGTGGTTGTTTAGTATGAAGGGAAATAAAGTCTTTTACAATATGATTTTTATGGAAGTCTTTTGCATAACTACACATGTATAACCTATATTGAATTTCTTGTCTTCTCAGTGATGATGGGTGGGCAGGGAGGAAGGGAGAGAAGTTGAAACTCAAAGTTTGAAAAACAAAAGTGAAAAATAGTTTTTGCATGCAACTTGGAAATAAGAAATACAGGTAATAAGGTATAGAAATCTATCTTGTCCTACAAGGAAAGAGAGAAGATGGGGATAAGGGAAGGAAAGGGTATGATAAAAGGGAGGGCAGATTGGGGAAAGGGGTAATCAGAATGCATGATGTCTTGGAGTTGGGAGAGAGGAGAGATGGGGAGAAAATTTGTGGAAATGAATGTTGAAAATGAAAAAAAATATATATGAACCAAATAGTTGAGCATCCAAATTCTTGAAGGAAAATTAAATTGAATTGCAGAAAGAAATAAAAAAATATACTAGATAAAACTAGATAAATATAACCTTAAAAGAATAAGAAAGAAGCTAAAGAAATGGACAGAATTTTAGAAATTTGGATATGACAGATCTCTGGAGAATTAGATGGGAATATAAAAGAGTATGTCCATTTCTTAGCTGTGAATGGCACCTTCAGAAAAAAAATTGATGGGGGTGGAGCCAAGATGGTGGAGTAGAAAGACTCACATTTGCTAGCTCCAAATCCACAGCCCATAGATTTCCTGTAAAAAGAACTCCTGACAAATTCTGGAACAGTGGAAGCCGCGCAGCAACACAGTGAAGGAGATTTCCGTTGCAGAGAGCTCTGAAAAACCGACCGCAAAGTACCTGGGACGGGAGCGGAGCCCTGCCCTGCGGAGTGCTCCCCTTCCCCTACCCGAGACGTGGAGCTCTGCCCGGCCATGTGGCACTGAGAGGAGCCAGCAGACCCAAGCAGGCCTCAGGGACCTGAATCTCCGGGCGGCCACGAAGGTCCTTCCACCCACAGATGCACAGGTCAGTGAGACAGGCTGAGAGGGCAGCGGGGTATCTCCGGGACTCAGACCCCCTCGGGAGGCTGTGGCCGCGGCAGAGGCAAGAGCTCCACCCCAGCTCCACTACAAAAGATCTCTGCATAAACCCCCTGAGGGAACTGAGCCTGAGAGGCAACCCTGCCCCCACCTGAGAACCAGCAGATAAGCTCCCATTGAAGAGCAGTCAGGCCTGCCGCCAAAAGCCCTGAGGCTGGGGAGCAGCATTTGAATCTCAGACCCCAAGCACTAGCTGGGCAGATCAAGGCCAGGGGTGGAGAGGACTCTCAGAAATCAAGTAACTGGCTGGGAAAATGCCCAGAAAAGGGAAAAAAAC
>JAQQSK010017322.1:0-10154 GCA_028658325.1 Potorous gilbertii | reverse complement strand
ATTACTACTATAGATCAAAAGGTAATCCTTTATAGTACTTTGTGACAAGGGTATGTATTAGGAGTCTATGTATTTCTTGCCAGTTTTCACTTTCCATTAGATACTCAGCACTGCACTATTGGATATGATTTTGACAAGACTAGTTCGCAGGGCAGCTCTCATCAGTAGTTGCCACATGCAATAATCCATTTTCATTTAAACCATTTTCCCTTGCCTGAACTCCTTCCTATCTTTTAGAGTCAGACGAAGACTAGCTGAGATTCTGTGTCAGGGAATACAGGCCCAGTTGTCTCCTTCATTATGGTCTGAGACAATGGATCCAAAGGAAACGCTCCCTTGGTTCCCAGTTCTTTATATGTACCCTTATTCTATTCACATACAGTCCCTACTGGATAATCACCCCCTATCCTTGTGTGTGTATGTGTGTGTGTGTGTGTATTTGTGTGTTTGTCCTTTGTTGCTGAAGAAGACCATGCCATCAGAGAAACAATAACATGACCTGCACATGACTTTGTTTTGAGTGAGGGAGGGCTGTGCAGGTCACCAGCCTCACTTCTCCTCCAGAGTCATCTGAATCCAGTAACCAGATATTCATCAGGATGACTGGAGATGACCCAGGATGAGGCAATTGGGGTTAAGTGACTTGCCCAAGGTCATACAGCTAGTGATTGTCCAGTGTCTGAGGTGAGATTTGAACTCAGGTCCTCCTGACTCCTACACTGGTGCTCTATCCACTGAACCACCTAGCTGGCTCTAGTCACTCCTTATCAAAATTAATAAGGAAGAATATCATGACTATTTCCACTGAAGAAATTTCCAGTGCCAGTATGTATTTTCTATCAGCCTTATTGTTTTGGAGATGGGAACAGAAGGTAACCTGTGAGTGTGACCACAACATTTGAGAGCCCCATTCTATCTGCATCCCTGAAGCTTAGACTGGGGCTTGGCAAAGTCAGCCACCATGGAGGCTTCATATTCACTGACACGTTGGTTGGCACTTGCAATATGCCATGATCACACCAATGACAATTTGAGTAAAAGGGTAGAAAATCACAATGGTGAAATCGCATTTGGCACTAGAGTAGCAGAAGTTGATTTAATGTGCTGTTGGAAAGCAGAAAATGTCACTGAGGTGTAAAGGTATTGGAAATGTGAATCTAAAACCAAATTACCACAAATGTAACAAATCAAGATGCCATGTTGAGTTTGAGACAGTTTAACTCATCTCCTTGGAAGATAGTAGAGTGAAGAAGGAGTGTAGAAACATATACATGTGTGTCAGTCTATATTTCAACAGTCTGAGAAATTCAAAGGTGCTAAGAGGGGATATTGAAAAGAGTCGCTGCCTAAGCTGCTAGAGAGCAATATAGCATAATATAGAAAATGTCAGGCTTGGAGTTAGAAAGATCCAGGTTCTAAGCTAGCTTCTGTTACTTACTGGCTTTCTAAATTTAGACAAATCATACAATTTCTTTAAGGCTATTTCTTCATCTGTAAAATGGGAACAATGCCTCCCTGTAGCTACTTAACTGGTTCTGAGACTCCAGAGGTGGCAAGTATAAAGCACTTTACAAAACTGGAAAAACATCATACAAATATTGGATATTAAACTATATTCTGTAATGTTATATTTGTGATAGTGGGCATTCTCTTATGTGTCTGACTATATTCCTTAGTCCCCTTTGCTGGATATCCATCGATGACATACCCCACAATGTCTAGCATCCTTCTCCTTAACTCCGCTCTCTCCAACCACTCACCAAACCACCACCCTAGTTCATTCAGTCAACAGATATTTATTAAATGCTATGTGCCAGGCACTATGCTAAATACAAGATATGAAGTAAGGCAAACATATCATACCTGAGTTCAGGTGCTTATCACTTTTCACCTATTGCAAAATAATATATTGTAGCTTCCTATTTGGTCTCCCTACTTCGAGTGTCTCTCCTTCCCAATCCATTCTCCACATAGCAGGAAAAGTGATATATCTAATGTACATGTCTAACCATGTCCTACACATTCTTCCTGATAAACACCAAGGGCTCCCAATTAGCTCCAGGATTAAATTGGAATTCCTTTTTGTTTTTATTGGGGGAGTAGCAAAGTGAATCTAAAATTGCTCACAACCTAACCTCTTTCATTCTACATACGTTTAACAAACATCATTAATTCTGTTATTTCTAGGATAAACTATAAAGGTCTTAGTTTAACACTTAAATTTCTTCATAACCTTACCCCTTCCCATATTTCTTGTCTCCTTATTCTCTTTCACCCAGCCTATGGTTCAGCAAAACTGGCTTATTAACTTTTCTTCACACACAACACATTTCCCCCATCTCTACGCCTTTGCACTGGCTGTCTCCCCATTAGGGCGATGTTCTCCTTCCTCACCTTTGCCTTTGAGAATTTGAGTCTTGCTTAAAGATTCGGGCCAGAGGCTGCCTTCTGCAAGAGACCTTTCTTGTATCTTTTCCTCTTCTTCCCTTTCCCCATTAATAATACCTTCCCACTGAGGTTATCTTCCAACTATTCTGTACGTAGCTTTCACATACTTATTTTTGGATGCAATCTCTCTACTCTTGCAACATATAATGACTAAAGATAGGGAAAGCTTTATACCAGATTCTGGGTAATTAATTCCTTAACATTCTTAATGATTAAGACATAGATGGTGGAGAAAGGGCCCATGCTAAAGCCTGATAGTGTCTTTAACAATGAAGTAAATATATAGTCATTCTATTAGCATGCTAAATTCCCTGTGGAATTTGTCCTTTGAAATCTCAGCTTTAGTACTGGATACATAGTAGGAATCAAACAAATAAAATGAATGAAATTGAACACAATGCTCTTATATATTCTACTGTGAACACCAGTCTTTGTTGGATATATCTTGTGCCTGCTGCTCTTGGAATTGAAGGGTTTCAGAGAGAGCCATAGGATCACAGGGTTGTCAAAGTTGGTATGACCTTAGAGAGCTTCCTCCTTCTATAGAAGAGAAAACTGAAGCCTTAAGAAAGCTTCAGTGTGGCATATGGCAATCATGGAATCAGGAAGGAACTTAGAACTTTTTTTAGATTGAAGCCCTCATTTTACAAATGAGGAAACTAAGGCTAAGAGATGGAAAGTGATTCCCTCAAGGTCATACAGACAGTAAATTCTTGACCAGGATGATAGTTAGTAGTTGTCTGATGACCAGAACCTGGGCTCTCCCAACCTCAAGTTGCGTTGTTCATGTTGCCACAATTCAACTAACATTTGTTAAGTGTCTAGCTGTGCTTAGACACAAGATATGAAGGTGAAAAGTCGACAGTTTCTGTTTTTAGGAAGTTTACAATCTACTTATGGATACAATATATATACAAATATTAAATATAATGAAGTATGAAGTAATTTCAGTAGTGTGAAAATGCTCAAAATTGGGGAAGAGAAGGTTCAAGATAGGCTCAGGTACAAGGAGGCAGCTGAGCTATACATTGATGGAAAGTAGAAAAAATTGTTCACATTTTTCCATCCCTGGGAATTCTGGGAACAAAGTACTCTTTGACCTCTGTTTGCCATAGCTTGTATCAATCTGGGTAGAAGTTCTTAATAAATTTGGAGGGAGAAACATTATATGTTTGAGTTATAAGATGGAGCATATTTGGCTTACATTCACTGCTTGGGTTCTGCAGACTTGGGGTGATATAAGCCATATGACTCCAGTTGGAAGCAAAAGTTGCAAAGGCTGCTAAAAGCTAGAGCTTCTCAGCCAAATAATAACATTTTTCTCCTCTCAGATCCTTCATTTCCCATTAAAAGGGTTGGAAGTTCTTAACCAGGGATACTCCCAACCCCTATCGCCAAACTACATGGGGATGGGACTGTCAATGTTTTTTTCATTTTCATGGCCTTACCACATAGTCAACATATTTGGACACTTGTTGAAAGATGGCTGCTTACACCAGGAATAGCAGATGCAGAAGAAAAACCACACAAGCGTTTTATGTGCTCTAGGGGAATGGACATGTGTGTTTTCTGAGGAATAGAAGGGTTTCCTCAAGTGAAGAGATTAAATATCCTGCTTGAAGAAAATTTTAATATTTGAAATGGTATACAACAGAGGATGAATTCAACTTATTTTTCTTAACATCAGAAGGTAGAACTGGAAGCAAGAAATAGAAGTTATATATAGGAAAAATGGAATAACCATAATAGCTATCCAAAAGCAACTTACCTTGGAAGATAGAGAGTTCCCCATCATTAGGGGTCTTTAGTAGAAGATAAATGACCACTTGCTGGGAATGTCCTCAAGGTGATTCCTCTGTAAGCCAGGTGGATTAGTTCTCAATCTGAGTTCTGATTTTGTTTCTTATTACCCTAACCACATTACTTCTCTGGACCTTAGTTCCCTCATCTGTAAAGTGGAGTTAGAATAGATATTCTCTAAAGTCCTCTCCAATTCTAAACCCCATGATTCTATCACCTCTTAGTTCCCTTATCCCTCTGACAGTCTGTGATTATATGACGATCTTATCACCTTAAACGTATTTTAGTTTCATCTTGCTTCATCCCTGAATAGCATGGGACTTCCCAGTCTTCTCTGAAATCCACTGAAATTATAATCCATAAATCATAAGTCTTAATGCTTCTTCAAATGACAAGACTACAGCAATAACCCAATGATGTTGGATAGAACGTGTTCCTTGCTTTGCCATTAACTTCTTATGTTCCTATCTAAATGGTAAAGACTAATATCCATCTTGTAAGTTGCTTAGAGAAAAAAATAATAATTATTTTAAGCACACTTAGTTCTTGCTTTCACTTAAATAATTACAGCATGATTCCCCTGTAAGTTAAGTTGGGTAAGTAGTATTAACTCTGGTTTACAGATAAGGAAGCTGAGGTTATATGAGATCTGTTCAAGTAATCCTCTGCAGTCCAAGAAAAATGTGGCTATATTGTTTGAGTTTTGAGTGGAAGTTTGTTGACACAATATGTCTTCATGTACCTTACGCAGCATACTACTTGATGAAAAGGCAATTGGTGGAGCTGTATATTACATGTGCATTTTTCCTTCCCTTATTATTGACTTTTTTCACACTTGGTAGACTCCCAAATGGTAGGACATGAGTTCTCTATTTAGGGTTGAGTCTTTGATGATCAGACCTTTCAGATAAAGGCTAGGTTGCCTTCTGAATGTGGATCTTGTCTGAGATTCTGCCCCATTATCTCTAGGGTGTATTTGACAGACCAAGACCTAATACTTAGACTAGGACTCAAAAGACTCCTACTGTTTTTGGATTTTTCAGAATATTGCACTACTCTAAAAATATATTCTCATATTTATCTATAACCCTTCTATCTCCTGTCTTCCAGGAGAAATTTTGTCTCAGACTATAGATGGTATATACTTCAACTGTGAGGATTTGGTTTCAGATTCTCATCACCAACGTGTTTATACCCCCAGGGACAGGTTCTGCTTTCTAGGAGCACATTAAATCAACTTGTGCTACCCCAATGCCAAATGTAGTGTTAGTCCCAGTTCTGCCATAGACTCATTGTATTCTCCTTGAAGATCTCAATAAACCTTAAGATTGTGACATATAAAAAGCTTGACATAATTTCTAGGCGATTAATCGTTTTATTAATTTTTCCTAGAGAATAACTAATAAAAAGGGTCAGTGGCATTCTGTAATGCCAAAAGACAGAACATGGAGGCTTCTTGATGCTTATAAGCCCTTGGAAGAGTGGATGTTCCTGACAGGCAGCAATCAACTCTAATTGGTTAACAGTTAGTAAGAATAAATATTATACTAAGAAGTGGGTCTATTCTCTTCCAGATCACCTCCAGTTCCAGGCTATCTAGACAAAGGATCTACACTCCACCCTACCCCCAAGCCTAAGCAGAACACAATGGGCTTCCCCACTTGGGTAAGGTGTGAACAAGATTGAAGAGAAAGTAAAATCCAATTTCATTATCAGCCCCACTCCTCATGGGCTTATCAGACCCAGCAGAGAATGAGGAAACAGGAAGGGAAAAAAGCATGATTGTCCCCAATAGTAAATTATTACCAGTATAAGAGTGAAACAATCATTTCTCTCAAGATCCTCATTTATTCTCATTTGCTTAATGAAAGAGTCATACCTGATGATCTTTTCTAACTCCTATAGTTGGAAAGAAACTGCAAGTCAAGTCAAGTCAACAAGTATTTATTAGGCTCTTTATTAAGGCAGCTAGGTGACTTAGCAGATGGAGCACTGGAACTGGAGTGAGGAAGACCTGAGTTCAAGTATGGCCTCAAACACTTACTAACCGTGTGATCCCACTGGGTAAATTGCTTTATCTCTTTGCCTTAATCCACTAGAGAAGGAATTGGCAAACCACTCCATATCTTTGCCAAGAAAACATCATGGACAGTATTATCCACTGAGACGTGAAGAGTCAGATATGACAGACATGACACAATAACACATGTACCAGGCACTATGCTAAACATCAGTGATACAAAGAAAGGCAAAAGACAGTCTTTGATCTCAAGTAGCTCACAATCTAATGGGGGAGATACCAAGTAACTATGTACAAAAGAGATATAGACAGGATAAGGTGGAGAAAATCTTGGAAGTGATGTGGTTTTAAGGTTTCAGACTCCCCAAAATACTAAGGTGTCACTTGGAAAAAAATATACGAACTTAAGCAATCTTTTCGTGCTTTTATAATCCCCTTCCCCAGCAATGATGCATTACAACTTTGTCACAATGAAATCACCAGGTAGTGTAGTGCCTAGAATTTGTCAGGCCCAGCTTGCAACTCATCTAGTCCAATTTGCTCATTTTATAGAGGAGAAAACTGTGGTCCAGAAGAGGAAAGTCGCTTACATGGCAGCAGTTATCTCAAACAGTTAGGTGATACAATGAACAGTGTGCTAGACTTGGAGGCGGGACAATCTGAGTTCAAATCCTGCCCCATTTTGTAGGTGTGTGTGACCTTCCGGAAATCACCTAAGCCCATTCATCATATACGAAATGGAGATCATGATAGCACTTACTTTCCAGGATTGTAGAAAGGACCAGCTGAGATAACATATGTAACATATGTGGCATATGATTTACAAACCGTAAAGCTCTATATTAGTGCAAGTTATTTTTATTGGTGTCATTACCATTAGGTTAATAGGACAGAGTCGATACCCTCTTCAAACAAAGGCTGAATGGCCAATTGCTCATAGACGGTTACAATTGTAGAAAGGATTCTTGTACAAGTGAAAAATGGAATGCTGGGGATAGAGGGCTTTTAGAAAGATTCCGAGTTTCTGCAATTCTAGAGTAAAGCAGAAATAACACTCGTGAGAAGTCAAACAATAATGACAAACATTTGTAAGGAATCTGATAAGCACATGGTATCATACGTGTTAGCATCATAAAATTATAGACTTAGAGCTGGAAAGTCACGCAATAACAGAAATGTGAGTTGGTATTGACCTCAGTAACTATCTAGTATGACCCATATCCAAACGGAATCCCCCAATAACAAATATGGCATGAGATCCTTCAGTCTTTGCTTGAACACCTCCAAAGAGGGGAAACCTACCACCTCTTAGGATCAATCATTTCCTTTTGGGATGACTATAATTTTTAGGAATGTTTGCATGCCATCAAGTATAAATGTACCTTTTGGTTTTACACTTTTGTTCTTGGTTCAGGTCTCTGAGGTCAAACAGAATTAATACATCTAACCACTCTTGATGGCAATCAATCAGTTAATATTTACTAAGTGCCTACAATGTTACAGGCTCTGTGTTAGGTACTAGGGATACCAAGAGTGACGTAAAACAGTCCCTGACCTCAAGGAGCTTATAATCTAATGGGCAATCCTTCAAATATTTAAAAACAGCTATCATGTCTCCCCCCAACCTTGGAGTCATCTTTTGCCCACAATAAATATACACCATTTCTTTTCTCGACAATAAACATGCCCAGTTCTTTGACCAATCCTTCTATATCATGGTCTGAGGGCACTTCTTTTTCCTGGTTACCTTCCTCTAAATATTCTATAACTTGTCAATGCCCAAAACAGAACACAGCACTCCAGATGAAGTCTGATAAGGGCAGAGCAGAGGGTGACTAAGATTTTCCTATTTCTAGAAGCTATATTAGCCTGAATGAAGCCCAACATTGTATTAGCTTTTGTTGGTTGATGTATCGCGTAGTTAACTCGAAATACCCAAAGATATATTTTTTCAGAGTACATGCTATTTAATCATTCTTTCCCCCACATTATACTTATAAAATTGTTGGGGAGGGTTCTAATAGCCATGTGAAGGACTTTACATTTATCCCTGTTGAATGTCGCCTTATTAGATTCAGCCTGCTGCCATAGTTTGTCAAAACCTTTTGGTATTTTTACTCTTATCCACTGTGATAGCTGCATTTACTAGCTTTGAGTAATTGGGGAACTTGATCAGCACAACATCTCCACCTTTATCCAAATCATTGTTAAAATGTTAAAGAGAATAGGGACAAGTACAGAAACCTATGTTATTTTACTGCATACATTTCATCACATTAACATTGAGCCACTACTTTTTGAGTCTGGACACTGAAATATCTAATGCATGTCATTGTATTATAATCTTATCCATTTTCATCTTCTCCATGAGAATAGTATGAAATATTTTATCAAAAGTTCTGTGAAAATCAAGATCAGGTGTTCTCATACTTTTTGCTCTCAGGACACATTTACACTCTTAAAAATTATTAAGGACTACCAAAATCTTTTGTTTAATTGGATTTTATCTATCCATATTTTCTAGATTAGAAATTCAAATGGATAAATTTTAGTTGATTTGCTTATTCACTTAAAATAAATCTATTACATATTTATATTAACCTAAATGATATATTTTCAAAAGTAACTATTTTCCAAAACAAAAAAGTAACAAGAAGAATGACATTGTTTTACATATTGTTTTTGCCAATTTCTTTAATATTTGATTTAATAAAAGACATCTGGATTTTATAACTGCTTCTGCATCCAATCTCTTTCAATGTGTTCTTTCAGCTTAAGTATATGAAGAAAATCTGGTCTCCACAGATATGTAGTTAGAAAAGGGACTATTTTAATGAACTTTTCAGATAATTGGATATTCTTGGATAATGCAACAAAATGAAAAAAAAAGATGATATTCTTAAGCTTATTTGGAATGTGGAATCTGAAACCATGTCAATGAATGAGTGAGAGTTAAAAAGGCCAATCACATTTTAGTATTATTATGAAAATAATCTGGATCTCCTGGACCCCCTGAAAGAGTTTCAGAGACCTCCAGGCATTCACAGAATACTTTGGGAGCCACACAGAACTGCTGACCTAGATAAACCCTCTCCACAGGATTCCCCTCGTATATTAATTAAGTAATCCTATCGTAAAAGGAAATGAGGTTAGTTGTAATCACCCCTTCTCATTTCTGATGTTGCCAACCATTTCTTTAATGATCCAGTCTGGAATTTTCCCAGGAATTTTCCCAACTACATTGGCCTAGAATTTGAAGACATTTCTCCCTTCCTTTTTCTTTTTTTTTAAGCAGGGCATTTATTCTACTCCAAACTTGGTGGTGTGTCTTCTGTTTTCAATGAATTTTTAAATATCACTGCTAGTGGCTCAGTCGTCAAATCTGCTAGTTCTTTCAGAATCCAAAGATTTAGTTCATCTGATCCAGGAGACTTGAAGTCATGGAGGGCACAGAAGTGTTCTCTTCCTGTATCCTCACTTATATGAGGTATCAACTTCTCCTAGTCATTTTTGTTCTGTCATTTCCTGTGGAAAAATCATTCTCCCTTGTAGAGAAAACCAAAAACAAATATTCTGAACTTTCCTAATTCTGTTGTCAGTTATCGTTATTCCACCTTTCAAGTGTCTTGTTATTTCTTTAATTCTCCCTTTTCTCATAAAATAGCTACAAAAACTGCAGTAACAATAACAAGTTATCATCCTGATTTTCCCTAATACTGACTTTCCCACCCTAGTATTCTAAGTGTTAGCAATCCTGCCGCAATTTTGACAGGGCCATACCATACTCATCCTGTATTTGTTAGCCTTGCTTTCATTTTCTATATATTTTAAAATATCTAACTGGTAAAATCACACACACACACACACACACACACACACACACACA
>JAQQSK010017321.1:0-10155 GCA_028658325.1 Potorous gilbertii | reverse complement strand
TAGAGAGACAGAGACACAGGGGCAGAAACACAGAGACACAGAGACATAGAGACACACAGAGAGAATCTGCCTGGTCTCTGGAGACTTGGCCTTGGGGCCCAGTCACAGCCTTTTATCTCCTCCCTTTCTGATTACCCTGGAGAAAGGCTGCTTTTACATTTTTTTCTAGAGGGAGCCCATCTGGTATGTGGGCTGAGGTGGCATCACACATAAAATGTAGCTGGCCCCCTGCATGGAGCATGGGTTTGAGAAGATGAAACATATTAATGTCTATTTCCAAGCTCCTACAATGATAAGCAGTCCTCTGATATTTTATATAAGACAAAAGTTGTGATGACAATCAAATTAGAATCTTTTGCTGTTTTTGTTTTACTAAAAGTGCCTTTGAATAATATGATTAAAGATCTTTCCCATCCATTGATGGGCCTGACCATTATGTGAAGCTTGACGAGGGGAGTGGTTTTGTAGGAGGATCTCAAGTAACTGTTTTTTTTTGTTTTCTATTGAGGCACTGGATCACAGAGTTATGCCTTCTGGCTCTAAAAAGTGTATAAATACTCTGAGAGTGAAGCTTCACTTTGGGGCTTAGTTTTTGTAAGAAGATTTGTGTGCCAGATGAGGACTCTGGGAAACCGCTTTAAGGAGCTGCCAAGCTTTGAAAACTCAGATATCAGTGCTTCCCTCTCTGGTAACTATGGTCAGATAGTTGGACTGTGCGTTGAATTAAAGCAGAAGAAGCCATGTCTGTTGATCTTTCATTACTTTGGGCCTTACTGACTGGAATTGTTTTTTGGCCAGATGAGGATTCTGGGAAGCCACTTTAAGGAGATCCCCAGCTTTGAAAACCCAGATGTCAGTGCTTCCCTCTCAGGTAACTATGGTCAAGCACTTGAACTCTCTTTTGAATTCAGGCAGAGGAAACCATTTCTGTTGATCTTTGATTTCTCTGTATTTTCTTTGAAGTTCAGGCTGCTGACTCCCCTGAACTTGGTGAATGATATGTGTCCTCGATTAAAGGAATGATACATGTGCTAGATTAAAGTGATTGTTAACCTCTTGGAAGTTGATTTCCTTTTATGAATGCAGACTGAAGAACCTGTGATAGCAGCTCCCTCCAAACCCCCCACCCCTCGTGTATGTTGGGATGTTTACAAATATAAAGTCGTGCCTCTCTTGCCTACCTGCTCTCAGGGATTCTGGACTCCTGGTTGTGCATGAGTTTGGGGGAAAGCCATTTTGTAGCTGTCCTTTCTACTCCCGGCTAACATCAGTTCTCTCCATCCAGTTTCTTGAATAAATCATTAGATGCAGTCAGTATGCATGCAGAAACTCTTGACCAAAATATCACAAGTCTTGCCCCCAAATTGCCCTCCTGCCTGTGTCTGTTCGTAATTATCCCTCATTTCCATTAACTAGGTATATGAAATCAGGCACATTTCCTTGTATTGAAATGTCTGCCTTTGGACTCCTCCTGCAGATTTTTAAAGCTATTCAATTCATTTCAATGCCACACAATACATGTCTGTTATGAGAACTAAGGCTAGAGAAATAAAAGACTGAAAAAAAATCACCTTTGCCTTCATGGATCTTCCAAAATGTTGATGTTCTGCCTGAAGTGGTTTTGTCTTTACATATTTTGTGAACATGTGAACACATGTAAATATCCTCCTCTTCATCCCCCTTGCCATATCCCCTGAGTGGGTAAGGTCCCAGTTTTGAAAAGCAGCAGCAGTTCTTTTTTATATTCCAGTGACTAGCATAATGTCTAGCACATTATAGACACTTAAGAAAACAGTGCGAGCTATAAATGACCCAGGAAATAACTAAATAAATAAATGAATGGATAGATACGTAGATCAATACATAGAGCCAAACCTTCTCCTGCTCTTTTGAGCTGAGGAACTAGGGCCCAGAAAGGAGAAGTAATAGACTTCAAGTCACACAGCTACCTACTAATAAATCCAAGAGTAAACCAAATGCTTCCTCATTCATATTCCATGGCAAAATGTAGTCCCCCATGTTCTTTTCTATTGTTATTGTCTTCGTAGTTTTAGTTGTTTTCAAGTTCTGGTTCTTACATTTGCTTCTTTTTAAATTTCATTTTAATTAATTAATAATTTGAAACTTTTTCATTTCACATTTTGAGTTCCAAATTCTCACCCTGAGTCTATCCCTTTCCCTCCCACTGGGAAGATAAGAAATATGATACATATTATGCATATGAAATAATATAAAATATGTTTCCATATTGACCATTTTTGTTAAAAAAACAAGAAAAATGAAAAAAGTAAGAAAAGTATAATTCAATTTGAACTCATAGTTCATCAGTTCTTGCTCTAGACATGGAAGGCAATTTTCATGAGTCATTCTAAGTTGTGGTGGATTACTACATTGATTAGAGAAACTAAGCCTCTTACAGTTGCTTATCCTTACAATATTTTTGTTACCCTGTACAATGATTTCCTGCTTTTGCTCCCTTAATTTTGCATCAATTTCTATAGGTCTTCTCATTTTTTTTTCTCCTGAAACAATACCCATCATCATTTGTTATGGTTTCAATACAATCATATACTAAATCTTGATTAGCTGTGCCCTATTTGATGAGCATCCCCTCAATTTCTTCTTCTTTGCCACCATAAAACTGACTGGTATAAGTATTTATATAATATATGTCCTTTTCCCTTTCTTTTTAAAACATTAAGTTAGAGACCTACAAGTGCTATTTCTGGGTCATAGGGTATGCATAGTTTGACAGCCCTTTGGGCAGAGCTCCAAGCTGTTTTCTAGAATGATTTGACCAGTTCTCAACTTCACCAACAATGTACCTATTTTTTTCACATAACCTCCAGCATTTGTCTTTTTTGAGAGATATGAAGTACCTCGCAGTTGTTTTAATCTGTAGTTCTCTTATCAATAGTGATTTAGAACATTTTTTCCATATGACTATAGATAGCTTTTGATTTATTCTTCCAAAACCTAATTCATCATATCCCCTGACCATTTATCAATTATAGAATGACTTATTCTTTTTTATAAATTTGATTCAGTTCTCTATACGTTTGAGAAATGAGAACTTTATCACACAAACTTGCTATATTTTATACTACTTCATTGTCTATGATATCTTTTAACAAAATGTGATTTCCCTGATTATTTCTTTTAATTGAGTCAGTTTTTTTTTTGTTCTGTCTGAGATAATAACTGATACTTGTGCCTTTTATTTTTTACTTGAGTTGAAGCACATTAAATTTTTCTGTGATGATGACTGGCATCATATGTACCGATTCACTCCTGAGTGAAATGACATAGAGGAATAAGAATGCCCAGAGACAGACCCCAAGTTAGCAAGTAGGAAGTACATAAAGATCTAGAGGGGACATAGGAGTAGGTGAAAAGGCAGGGGAAGGAAAAAAAAAACAGAAGACAGTAGAGTAGTGTCATGAAAACCTCAAGAGAAAGGAGTATCAAGAAGAAGAGTTATCAACCTTCAAAGAGGTCAAAAGCATGAAAATTTAGAAAAGATCATTAGATTTGGAAATTAAGACATCATTAATAATTTTTTCAAGAAAAGGGGGAGCATTCTGTAACTGAGAAGAGGGGAGGAAATATCCATTTCTATTATACCTACTACACTGTGTGCCAGACATTGTGCTAAAGGTTATGCAAATATAATCTCATTTGATCTGAGCTGGATGTAGTTGGTTATGTAGGGTAATGTGAAGGCGATGCATGGTTATGAATTTATGAATTTCTTATTTCCTGTATTTAGAGATAGTGAGCTGATTTTCTCTCACTCTGTTAATAGGCACACAGAGAGGGAATTCCAGGGGAGGAAAGTATGTTACTTTGATAGATGAAGCAGTGAATAGGAGGGAAGTTTGCCTTGCCAGAAACTTTCTAACCTGAAGTTAGAACTTTCTTATCATTAAATTGATCCACTGATGCTTGATTTGATTAAAGACACAGCTTCACTCATAACAGCAGCTGCACTCCAAGATATATCTCAAACAGGCATAATGAATGCCTATCTTTTAATTTTTTTATGAAAAGGCTTCATAATATATAATTAAGATGTTTTTTGCATGTTCCACTGATGAACCATCTGCAGGTATGACATTTAGCATCTGTACTTGAAAGTAGCCACCTGTTACATTCTGGTGAGCTTGGCAAGGAATCATTTCAGAGAATGGGACTGAGAATGCTTTGGAGTCAGAGTTGTTCACAATTTGTCCTTTGTGACATTTATTATTCCATTGTAGACAATTCTTTAAGGGGTTTGAAGTGGCATCCTTTGGAAAGTAGAATGCAATAGCTTGTCTTTCAAGCCAGGAGGACTTCCTGTGAAATAGGCATTTGTTTTCAGTGCCGTGACACTTATCTTGTCTATACTCTCCTTCCACCCCTAGTCTTCATGCTTCTGCATTTAGTGACTTCTGACTTTCCTTCCTAACCATTAATATGCCAGAATCCCAGGGCACTCCTTTGCATTAATGTGTGAATGGCTGACTGGGACTAGACCTTTGATTTATTTGGTACAGGGAATTCCTAGGTAAGGACATCTGCTCTACCATGCAGGTCATTACCTTCTCCTCAATTTATAGTCTCGGAGAGTTGTTGACAGGACTGAAGGTTTAAGTGACTTGCAAAGAGTCACAATATTGGTGACAAATGTGGTACCTCCTCTTATCTTTAAGGAAGATCTCTGCCCATTCTGTCTCCCTGCCTCACATATGAGTGCCATTACCTTAAAGGCTACCCTCTCTTGTATCAGAAGAGCATCATGAGTTAATAGCTAGAATAGATCCTGAAAATCCTTCATACTGACATGTAAAACTCTTCCCAGGTTAGCTCCAACATGCTTTTCCAGGTCTATTGAGCATATTCATCCATATACTAAATAGGCCAACTTACTGTTTTCCAAACTCAACGTTCTTTCTTCTACCATGTAACATTTGCATGGAATGCCTCCACCCTTACATCAAAGAAATTACACACTCCTCACACTAAGGTATCTTAGAGTTACTAGCTTGTATCAAGCCTCAGCACACAATCATGTAGACTTTTTGGAACCTCTCCCAACCAAATTCTTACTGTTATATCCTATTTTGGAAATGCATGTATATCTTTAGCTGCTTATAACTTGTACCCTAACCCCACCCATAACACGTACACATACACAAACATATCAACAAAGTGTAAGCTTCCTAAAAAAAATTTCTTAATCTTTACTTGATGTCTCAAAGACGGTTGATCTATATGATATCAGAGGTCTCTTCTTTCTCAAAATCTTTGATGATTCTGTAAGCATATAACTACTTAATTAAAAAATTTCAGTTCCTTCACTAGTCATCTTATAGGATGATTTACTGCTCTGTACCATCTTGTTCAACATTTCTCCTAATGCCCTTCTCTTTCAATATACTTTTTAACACGTAGCAGTAAAATTTGAAATGTATATTTGCTCTGGCCAGGGCAAAGTATAGTGGACTTCACATTTCTCTAGTTTTAAATTCTATGACTCAATGCAGTAAAGATTCCAATCAGTTTTCTTGGCTCTCAGATTACACTGCTGACTTTTTTTTTTAAGTTTGAAGATTGCTAAAATACCCAGATTTCTTTTCAATCTGACAAACTGTTCTCTATTCACACATCCTGCTCCCACCTATAACTTAGTCATTGAACCAGACAGATATAGAATATTGAGTGTATAACATTAGCATCATTTCTTTGAATAAGGCACTATGTTTCTAGACCATAGATATTTTGCCTGGAAGGGTTCAGTTTCATTCATTATTCCCTATGATTTCAAAACAACTCGGGGCACAGTGGATAGAGTGTTGAGTCTGGAGTAAGGAAGACTCATCTTCTTGAGTTCAAATCTAGTCCTAGGCACTTAGCTACATGACCCTGGACAAATCACTCAACCCTGTTTGCTTTAGCTCCTCGTCTGTAAGATGAATTGGAAAATGAATTGGCAAACTACTACAGTATATTTGCTAAAACATTCCCAAATAGGGTCATGGAGAGTTGGATAAAACTGAAACAACTACACAACATCAAATGATTTCATGACTGATTATATAAGCTTCCTGATAAAACTTGATATCCTAAAGAAATGGAATATAAGGTGCCTAAGTTTGGATGTGGTAAAGGAAATCAGAGTCTCATGGAAGCACCAATCATTTTTTTTTGGTATAGGAATAAATTATTCAGTTCAGTAACCTCACTGTAGAGATGACTAAACTGAGGCCAAAAGGCTGTGGCATGCCCAGAACAACGTCAGTAGATTTAATACATTATAGGATTGTATGTTTAGATCCAGAAGAGACATTTGTAATCATCCAATTTGAACCTACTCAGATTTTGAAACAAGGTACCTCTCCAAATGTTTCATATTTCCAATATACTTAAAATTTATTAGGAAGAAAAAAAATACAGGGATGAGTCCATATAAATGTAAATATAAAATAAAATTTAAGAAAGGGCAGATGACTGTAGAGATCTAGAAAGGTTTCCTGGAGGTGAATATCAAGTGTCTAGGAAAGGATGACATCAATTGTGGACAGTCTTCTCAAAGAGTTTAGTTTTGGTTGTTTATTTGTTTTGGTTTTCTTTGATTTTTTTTTTGAGGGAGAAGATCTATGGCATACCAGTCAATAGGGATGGACAAAGGAGAAGTCTAGTCCCTTTTACATATAAAAGCCCTCTGGATAGCTAAAGATATCTATAATTTTCCCAATACATGCAATTATCTCTTCCCTAAGCTAAAAACTCCCTAGTTCCTTCAAGCAACCTTTATGCGGAATGAACTTGATTTTAACCTATCCTACTTTCTATCCTCTGAACATTCTCCTATGAATTAATGTCCTTCTTTAGCTGAATGTACAAAAACTGAAGGTGATTCTTGAAAAATGATCAGGCAGAGACCCAATACAGGCGTCTATCATCACTTTGTTGAAGTAAACATGTCTCTCATTGAAATTCGATATTTCTTGGCCATCCTTTACCACATCAAACAGAGAACTTTAAAACTAGAAGTAAACTAAAATCCATTGTATGTTTGGTTTTTTGTCAAAGAAACACTAATCAAACTTTCATTCTATTATGCCTAAGACACTGACATTTTGAGTCAAAAATTAAGAACTTACAATTTTCCCTAGTGGAATTCTGATTATATTCAGTCCATTTCTCTTAACCTAGTATTACCATTTAAGGTTCAGAGTGTCTCATCCAGTATGTTGTATTTTCCTTTTAAATTTGTATTGTCCTGCAAATTTGTTATCTTTTTAAAATTTTATTTATCCAAATAATTGATGAAGACTGTTAAAAGGCCTTGGGAGAAAGTATAGATATCTTTCAGTATTGAAATTCACTCCATCGACCCAGAATTCTCACAAGACCCACAGTTTTAGTATTTGTTTGGGAGTTAAGAAGTCAAAAACTTGCCTACAGCTGCCCAGACAGTTTTTAACAATGAAAGACTTTAAATCCAGATGTTTTTAAATTTGGAGTTAGCTCCTTCTGCATTCAACTTCTCAAAACCAGTTGCCCTAAAAATGATTATTGCAAATGGTTGTCACAATGTGAATGTTTTCCATTTGTCCACAATGTTACCTACTCCACTGCCCAACCCACATCAATTTTATTGCAAGTCTACAAAGGTTTTGTAAGTCCACATACCGTCAGACACACAAGAAAAGAGCACTTTATAAACTTAACCCTTGGTCAACTCTGTTCCAAATCAATGATTTATTTGCAAATTCTTAGAAAAAGAGAAATAACACAAAGGTTCCAGGGACTCACAATGAGGCAAATAGTGTGTCACAGTATATTATTGTAAGACTGAGACAGGAAACAAGAAGAGAGTTCTTAGAATGAGGACTTATTCAACATTTCAAAAAGGGAGGAAAATTCTTAGAAATAAAAAGAATTTCTTTTTATTTAATTATTATTTTCAAAAGTGTGGATTCTATTAATATTTATCAATGTCAGGAAATTCAGCTACTTCGAGATAAATTCTCAATTATTTTGTGACCATTACTTTGGCTTTTACAATTTTAAAAATTGAAAAGATAAATAAATAGTAGTTAAATAGATTTGATTTGCAAAATGTATCACGTATTATCTCATTATCTCGTAAAAATCAACTGGAAAAGGTACTGTTTTTATTCCTATTTTCCAGATGAGGGCAATGTGATTCAGAGAGTATAAAATACCTGTTCAAGATCCCAACAATAGGAAGTGCCTGAAGAGTAAGATTTGAACCTATATTCTTGATTCCAAATACAGTATTCTTTCTGACATGCCAGTGGAAGAAGCAAGGGATTTAGAATCAAAAGACACAGATTTAAATAATGGTGGTGCCAGTTACTAGCTTTATGACTTTAGGTAAATCACTTCAACTGTCTTGATCTGAGTCAACTTATATTCCTGCCTTCTCCACTTCTTCTCTCTCTTTCTCTCTTACATTTCTTTCTTTGTGTTGAGTTGTTTTCCATCATATCTGACTCTTCATCCCTCCTTTTTTGGGATTACCTTGGCAAAGACAACAGATAACAGAGTGGTTTGCCATTTTCTTTTCCAGTTCATTTTACAGATGAGAAAACTGAGGCTGATAGTGTCAAGAGATTTATACAGGTTCACAGAGCTAGTAAGCTTCTGAGTTCAGATTTGAACTCAGGTTTTCTTGACTATAGGTCCAGCACTCTATCTATTGCACCACAGAGCTAAAATTTATATCTGATGTCTAGAGGATATAAACCAAGAGAATAAGCTAAAATTTGACCATTGTCTACCTCATTCAGTTTTGCTGCTAAGGTACAGTCTTCTATATCATCAAGCAAAGCTTTGTTGATCAACCAGAAAGGGAACTAAACCCTGAGATTATTATTTTACATTTTTATAAACATTTGAGTTGAGATTAAGAACCATCAGTGGTTCTTAATCATGAAGAACACCTTTGAGAACACTTACTTAATCAAGAGCCCTTTTTCACAAGTAAGCTGACTATGTCCAAAGGGGTTAAAGTGACTTGCCCAAGGTCACATACAGGCAATGAATGGTAGAATTTAAATCTGAACCCAGTCAATCTCACTGCAAATCCACTGTTCATTGAATAACACATTTGCTTATATTAAAACCCATTTTGTATAGGAGAAGACTGAAAGTCAGAGAGTTTATGAAGTCACTCAGTTCATAAATGGCTGAGTTAAATTCCTAGCAGGGATCTTCTTACTTGGAGTCCAGTCCTCTTTCTAATAGATCACGATGCATTTCCAGGGGGTATATGCCAGTCAAGTGAGGCAATTTTCTTGGCCATTGTCTCTTCAACTGTCATTTTCTCAGAGCCCAGTTATTCAAGAGAAACTGGTGGTATAATAGATAATGGACTGGGCCTGAAGTCAGAAAGATCTAAATTAAAATTATTATTTAAAAAAATACTAGCTGTGTGATCCTGGGCAAGTCACAACTTTTAACATCAGTTTCTTCAATTGTAGTTTCAAATTAATAGCACCTATATCACAGGATTGTTGTGAGGATCAAATGAGATATTTATGAAAAACTTTCAGCAGGATGCCTGGCACATAATAGGCATCATATAAATGCTTATTCATTTCTGTTGCTCCACTCCCCAGGGAATGTTTCTTTTCTGTAACTTCCAGTACGTAACAATAATAGCAACACTTTACTATTGGCTTCATATCTCAGATCCAAATAATCACTAGCTTTCAGACATCGGTAAGTCATAGGAGTGCTCTAGGACTTATTTTCCCCATCTGTAAAAGCACAATTTTAGACTGGATGGCCTTTCCCAGTTGATATATATGCTCTATTGTGATGCTGATGACCTAAAAGGAGGAGAAGAGCTACAGCAAGAAAAAAAAGAGTATATTCACAAAACTCGAAAATCACGGAGGAGGAAGAATCCTCCAAGATTCTCTTTTTCAACCCGTATTTAATGAAAAGGAAAGTGTTCACTTTGTCCAAAGGACAATTAATTCCAGAGATACAAATAGAAAAGATAACTGTGTTCATTGAAGAGCAGTATAATCTATAACCTTTGTTAATATACTTTGATATAAAGTATGTTAAGTAACCTAATGTAAACTATGTTAAAATGTTAATGTATGATCTATCTTTTCCCAAAGAGAATTT
>JAQQSK010017320.1:0-10155 GCA_028658325.1 Potorous gilbertii | reverse complement strand
GTTTCTCAGAAAGTCATTAGCCTCCATCTATTCCATTGTAATTTTGAGAGAGCTATTTTCTTCAGTGAGATTTTGCACCTCTTTTTCCACTTGGCTAATTCTGCTTTTGAAAGCATTCTTCTCCTCATTGACTTTTTGAACCTCTTTTGCCAATTGAGTTAGCCTGTTTTTCAAGGTGTTATTTTCTTCAGCATTTTTTTGGGTCTCCTTTATTAATGTATTGACCCGTTTTTCATGCTTTTCTTGCATCTCTCTCATTTCTTTTCCCAGTTTTTCCTCCACCTGTCTAAATTTATTTTCACAATCCTTTTTGAGCTCTTCCATGGCCTGAGCCCATTGGATACGTATGTCAGATGTTTGGCATACAGAGGCCTTGATCCTATGTCTTTACCTGATGGTAAGCAGTTTTCTTCTTCATCAGAGAGGAAGATTGAAATCTTTTTTTCAAGAAAATAACCTTCTATGGTCTTAGTATTTTTCTCTCTTTTCTGGGCATTTTCCGAGCCAGTTACTTGACTTCTGAGCGTCCTCTCCACTCCCAGCCTAGGTCTGCCCAGCTAGTACTTGGGGTCTGAAATTCAAATGCTGCTCCCCAGCCTCAGGACTTTTGGTGGCAGGCTTGGCTGCTATTCAGGGTAGGATTAAATCAGGTTCTCAGGTGGGGGCAGAGCCACCTCCCAGGCTCAGTTCCCACAGGTGGTTTATGCAGAGATCTTCTCTAAAGGAGCTGCTGCTGAGCTCCTGCCTGCTCTGGTAGCCTCTGGCCGACTGCTGCCGCCGCCGCTACCACTGCCACTACCTCTGCTGCTGCCTCTGCCTCTGCCTCCCGAGGGGTCCTGAGTCCCGGAGAAACTACACTCCCCTCTCAGCCCGTCTCTCTCCCTGACCTGTGAGTCTGTGGGTGGAAGGACCCTCGGGGGCACTGGAGATTCCATCCCTGAAGCCTGCTCGGATCTGGTTGCTCCTCTCCATGCAGCGTGGCTGAGGCAGGGGAAGGGAGGGCTCTGTTCCCGTTTGTGGCACGATGGACCTTTGGAGTCGGTTTTTCAGGGCTCTCTGGAATGGAAATCTCCTTCCCTGTGTTGCTGCGTGGCTTCCACTGCTCCAGAATTTGTTGGGAGTTCTTTTTAGAGGAAATCTATGGGCTGTGGGTTTCGGAGCTGGCATAGGTGAGTCTTTCTACTCCGCCATCTTGACTCCACCCCCCCTTCCCTTCTCTTTTAATATCTTCCCTGTTCATAAATGTATTTATTCTTCATTTTTATGGTACCAATTTTCAATAGTTTTTGCCCTCCAGGAAAATATTTGCATTTCCATTTCTTTACAATACGAATAAAGTGAAATGATGTTTACGTTTTTTTCCTTTCCCATACAATCAAATGTTAAGAAGGCACAGATTTAGAAGGTGGAGCCAAGATAGGGAGAGAAGCCACGAAGTTAGTTGACTGAAGTTTTTCCAGTTTCCATTAGAAACAACATTAAATAAATCCTATAAGGGAATTCTGGAGCAACAGAACCCATAAAAAATTTAAGTGAAATAATTTTCTAGCTTGAGATAATTTAGAAGGATTTCGGAAAAGTTTTGTCATACTTTGATAAAAGGGGAGTGCAAATCAGTCCAGATGGAGTGTATGGGGAAAGCCAGTGGAAGGCTCTTAACCACCACGCAGATCATCAACAAAGGACCCAGATTCCTGGCTCAGCAAGTAACAAGTGAGGCCACTAGCTCCAGCTCATAAAGCAAATTGGGAGCCCCAGAATCCTGGTAGAGAGGGCAAACTGAAAGCACTTGAGGCCCTGCAAGTGCTTGCAAACAACAGAGTCCAAGCTTTAAGCAATAGATGTTTGGAATAGTGCCTCCTATGTCTCAGGAGCAGAGTTCAATTTTAAAAGTTGTAAAAAGGCTGAAAAAATGAGTAGGAACCTGAAGAGAGCCCTGATGATAGAGAACTTCTATGGTGATAGGGAAGGTCAAAACACAAACTCAAAAGAGAACATCAAAATGCCAACATGAGAAACCTCAAAGGAGGAATATAAATTGGCCTCAAACCCAAAACTCTTCTTTTTAGAACTCAAAAAGAACTTAAAAATGAAGTAAGAGAGATAAAAAAAAATTGGGAAAAGAAATGAGAGTCATGGAGGAAAATTAAGAAAAGAAGTCAACAACTTGGAAAAAAAACAACAAAAATTACCTGAACAAAACTACTCCTTAAAAATAGAATTGGACAAGTGTAAAAGAAAGTACAAATGTTAACTGAAGAAAATAATTCTTGAAAAATTAAAATTGCATAAGTGAAAATTAATGACTTTAGGAGACATCAAGAATCAGTCAAACAAAATCAAAGAAAAGAAAAACAAATAAAAGAAAAAAATAAAATACCTCATGAAAAACAATTGACCTGACAAATAGATCCAGGATAAATAATTGAAGAGATATTGTATCTGAAAAGCCATGATAAAAAATAAAGTCCTTGAACAGCATCTTTCAAGATATTATCAAGGAATCATCACGTAAATATCCTAGAACCAGAGGTTAAAATACTCACTGAACGAATCCATAGATTAGTGCCCTGAAAGAGATCCTAAAAGGATAACTCCAAGACATATGGTAGTCAAATTCCAGAAATATGAGGTCAAGAAAAGAATTCAAGGAATTCATAAGGCTGACAGAGTCAAGATGGTAGAGTAGAAAGACAAACCTGTGGAAGATCCCCAACACAGCCCATAGCATGCCTGTAAAAATGACTCTAAACAAATTCTAGAGTATTAGAAGCCAGAAAAGGACAGAGTGAAAGAGATTTCCAGCCCAAGAGAACCTAGAAGGACAACAGGAAAGGTCTAACATATCAGGTGCTGAGCAGAGCCCAGTCCAGCTTGAGCATGACATGACAAGGCAGAGTCACGACCCAGAACAGGCTTCAGGGAGACAACAGCAGCAGAAGTGTTCAGATATCTCAACCCACAAATGCCAAAGACAGCTTCAAAGGTCAGTAAGAAAGCTCTTTCACCCAGGAGAAGGGAACACCGTCTGGACTTCCAGGAGCAGCCACTCCAGCAGCATCCATTTCTGGAGACCTCCGCCTAAAGTTCCTGGGAAGAATTTAGCTCCTAATCTGAATCTCAGCCCTGAGCTCAGCCCTGGGGTAAGGAGGAGCACTGGCATGGTGGAGCTGGAGGCAGTTGTGAAGAGGCAATTCTACCCACAGATTGTAGTCAGGAAAGTTATTGGTTGTTCCCACACCAGTGTGGAGACCAGGAGAGGAGTAAACTCCTATCCCTTGATTGTACCACGTTGGAGGAACTGAGAACTTACAGGTCCCCAGAGTTTAACCTCCTCTTGACAAAGGAATCAAAAGTCGAATAACTCAAAAGTCAAATACAACTATAAAGGTAACTTTTTTGGTGAACTGGTATTTTCTTCCAGCCTTTCAGATAAGGAATAACAAACATACCATCAGAGGAAGACATAAAATTCAATGTTTCTGCATCCAAAACCTCCAAAATAAACATGCAATGGTCTCAAACCATGGAAGAGCTCAGAAAGGATTTTGAAAATCAAGTAAGAGGGTTGTAGGAAAAATTGGGAAGAAAAATGAGAACAATGCAAGAAAATTAGGAAAAGCAAGTCAACAGCTTCATAAAAGAGAGCCAAAAAAATACTGAGGAAAATAACACCTTTAAAAATAGGCTAACTCAATTGGGAAAGGAGGTTCAAAAGCCAACAAGGAGAAGCATGCTTTAAAAAGCAGAATTAGTCAAATTAAAAAGGAGATTCAAAAGCTCACTAAAAATAATAGTTCTTTAAAAATTAAGATGGAGCAGATGGAAGCTATAAATTTTATGAGAAACCAAGAAATTACAAAACAAAACCAAAAGAATGGGGAAAAAAAGAGGAGACATTGCGAAATATTTCATTGGAAAAATAACTGACCTGGAAAATAGATCCAGGAGAGACAACTTAAAAATTATAGCCATGATCAAAAAAAAGAATGTAGACATCATCTTTCATGAAATTATCAAGGAAAACTGGCCTGATATTCTAGAACCAGGGGGCAAAACAAATATTGAAAGAATGCACAGATCACCTCTTGAAAGAGATCCAAAAAGAGATACTCCTAGGAATATTTTAGCCAAAATTCAAAGTTCTTAGGTCAAGAAGAAAATATTGCAAACAGCTAGAAAGAAATAATTCGAGTATTTTGGAAATACAATCAAGATAGCACAGGATCTGAAAGCTTCTACATTAAGAGATCAAAGGACATGGAACAGGATATTGCAGAAGTCAAAAAAACTAAGATTAAAACCAAGCATCACCTTCCCAGTAAAACTGAATATAATACTTCAGGGAAAAAATAGCCATTCAATTAAACAGAGCACTTTCAAGCATTCTTCATGAAAAGACCCGAACTGAATATAAAATTTGACTTTCAAACACAAAAATCAAGAGAAGAATGAAAAGGTAAAGAGGATAGAAAAATCATAAGGGACTTTCTAAAGCTGAACTGTTTACATTCCCAAATGGATAGATAATATTTGTAACTCTTGAGACTTTTCTCAGTATTTGGATAGCTGGACGGATTATACATACACAGACACACACACAGACAAACATATATATGTGTATATATACATAAATGTGTACAGAGAGCACGTGGTGAGTTGAATAAGAAGGGATGATATCTAAAAATTTAAAATTAAGGGGTGAGAGAGGAATATATTGAGAATAGAAAGGGAGAAACGGAATGGGGAAAGTTATTTGTCATAAAAGAGGCAAAGAAATGCTTTTTCAGTGGAGAAGAAAAGAGAGCAGGTGAGAGGGAAAAAGTGAAGTTTACTGTCTTTACATTTGGCTAAAGGAGGGAATAACTTCACTCAATTTAGTATGAAAATCTATCTTATACTACATGAAAGTAGGGGAGAAGGGGAGTGGATGGGATGATAGAAGGCAGAGCAAATAGGAGGAGGGAGTAATTAGAAGTAAACATTTTTGAGGAGGGACAAAGTCCAAAGAGAATAGAAAGGATGACAGCAGAAGATGATGGAGAGAAATATAGTTAGTCTCAGCCAACATGACTATTATGGAAATCTTTTGCAAAATTGCACAAATATAGCCTATATTGAATTGCTTGCCTTCTCAATGGGGATGGGTGGGGAAGGAGGAAGGGAGAGAAGTTGGAACTCAAAATCTTAGGAATCAATGTTGAGAATTGTCTTTGCATACAACTGGGAAATAAGAAATACAGGTGATGTAGTATAGGAAACTCTCTTGCCCTACAAGAAAAGAGTGAAGATGGGGATAAGGGAAGGGAGCAGTATGATAGAAGGGAGAGCATATTGAGGGAAAAGGTAATCCGAATGCAAGGCGTTATGGGGTGAGGTGGAGGGGAGAGATGCAGAGAAAATTTGGAACTCAAAATTTTGTGGAAATGAATGATAAAAATTAAAATAAATAAATAAACATTAAAAAATATGTAAAAAAGAAAAATTCTACAAGAAACTGGATGAAACAATTCACATATCAAGGAGCCACAGGTGGGATTAAACACCATTTAACAACTTTAAAGATTGGAGGACTTGGAATATGATTTTCCTTCAGGCAAAGGAGCTTGGATTACAACTAAGAATCTGCTATGCAACAAAATTGAGCATAATCTTTCAGGGAAAGATGGAAATGCAATATAATAGGGGATTTTCAAACTTTCCTGATGAAAAGACCAGAGCTCAACCAAATTTTGTTGTTGAAATACAAGACCCAAAAGATCCATAAAAAAAGTAAGCAAGAAAGATAAAAAACGTTATTCCATATGATTAAAATTGGTTTCCCTACATGGGAAGATGATACTTATAACTCTTAAGAACTGTGTTTCTATTAGGGCAGTTAGAAGTATAAACATAGAGATGATATAGGTATAAGTTGACTGACACAGTGATAGAAAATAGGGGTGGAAAAAGCAATTTTATTGGGGAAAGAGGAAAGGAAGAAGCAGAACAGAGTGAATTAAATCTCAGGAAGAGGCACAAAAGATACATTACAGTAGAGCAAAAGAAAGGAGGGGTTTAAAATTATTTGAACTTTACACTCATTGTACTACGTACAAAGAGGAAATGAGGGGGAAGAGACAAGATGGCAGAATGAGAACAACTACTCACTTAAGTTCTTAGACAAACACCTTCAGATACCTCTAAAGATAGAATGTGACCAAGCTTTGAAGGTGCAGAATCCAATATGAGACAGACTGTGGCAGAATCATAGTTGAGGCCAGCCTGGAAGATCAATAGGAAGGATCTGTTCCATAGAGTTGAGCCCATAGCACACAGCACAACACATCGTGTAGTGCCCAGCTCAGCAGGAAACCCACGGGGGAGCCTCAGGCAACAGCAGCATGGAAGACTGGCAGAATGGCAGCCCAGGGCAAGAGATCAGTGGGAGCTATGAAAGGTGACCGATGCTGAGGGCCAGGTATGAGCCACAGCCACTCCTAAGACTTTCAAAACATAATTGGGAAAATTAGACAAATGGAAAAGGAAGTACAAAAACTAACTGGAGAAAATAATGCCTTAGAAAGAATAACTGGACAGATGGAAAAGGAGATGCAAAAGCAAACTGAAGAAAACAATTTGATAAAAATTAGAATTGGGAAAGTAGACACTAATGACTCTATAAGAAATCAAGAATCAATCAAAAAAATCTAAAGAATGAAAAGATAGAAGAAAATGTAAAATATCTAATTGAAAAAATGACCTGGAAAATAGATTCAGGAGAGAAAATTTAAGAATTATTGACCTACCAGAAAACCATGAAGAACAAAAGAGTATGGATAATATATTCCAAGAACTCATCAAGGAAAACTGCTGAGAAGTGCTAGATCCAAAGGGCAAAATAGTTATCTAAAAAATCAACCGTTCACCTCACGAAAGGGATGGCAAAACAAAAACACCAAGAAAGATTGTTGCCAAATTCCAGAACTCTCAAGTAAAGGAAAAAAATAATACAGGCAGCTAGAAAGAAACCATTCAAATACAGAGGAGCTACAGTAAGGATCACACAGGACCTTACAACTTCTACATTAAAAGATCTAAGCAATTGGAATATGAAATTCTGTAAGGCAAAGGAATTGGAACTACAATCAAGGATCCATTACCCAGCAAAGTTCAGCATAACATTTCAGGCAAGGAGATGGACATTCACTGAAATACAGGATTTCCAGATCTTCCTAATAAAAAGGCCAGAATTCAATAGAAAATTCAATCTTCAAATGCAGGTATCAAGAGAAGCATAAAACGGTAAATAAGGGAAAAGAAAAACTTGTTACTCAATGTGGGAAAACTCTTTACTTCCCTATAAGGGAAGATGATACTTGTTAATCTTAAGAATGGTTCATCTACTATGAAATTTAAAGGGATATAGATAGATAGACAGACAGATAGATAGAGGGAACAGGTATAAAGTAAATGATGTAATGAAAAATGTGATTTAAGTATGCAAAGCTATTGTAATAAAAGATGCAAAAAATAAGAAGCAGAAAATGGTAAATTACATCACAGGAAGAAGGGCAAAATTATAT
The DNA here is from genome assembly GCA_028658325.1 of Potorous gilbertii. Lineage (NCBI taxonomy): Eukaryota > Metazoa > Chordata > Mammalia > Diprotodontia > Potoroidae > Potorous > Potorous gilbertii. Next base: position 2,590 of record JAQQSK010017320.1, on the reverse strand, counting down.
CACAGTAGAGGGAAAGAGGGGAGGGAGATGAGCATTGTTTTAAAGGTACTCCCAACTGGTTTAGTTCAAGGAGGGAACAATAAACATAATTATATAAAAGGAACTAGCTCTATTGGCAGTAGCAGGGGTAGGGGGAAGAAAAGGGAGGGGAAGTTAAAAGGGAGAGAAATAGTAAGGGTAAAGGGGAGTAAAAGGGAGGGAGGCTGAAAGAAGGAAAGAAAGACTTTGGGAGGTGGTTGTCAAAAGTGAAAACTATTGAAGAGGAGAAGGGAGATGGGACAAATAAAAGCACAAACAGGGGAATGAGGATGAATGTAAAGACACAGATTATAATCGTAACTGTGAATGTGAATGGAATGAACTCTTCCATAAAGTGGAGACGAATAGCAGAATGGATCAAAAGCCATAATACAACAATTTACTGTGTATAAGAAACACATTTGAAATGGGGTGATAAACACAGGGTAAAAGTCAAAGGTTGGGGGAGGATATGTTGTGATTCAGCTTATATAAGAAAAGCAGAGGTAGCAATCCTAATTTCAGACAAAGCAGAAGAAATAGATCTAATCAAAAGACATAAGGATGGAAACTATATACTGCTAAAAGGTACCATAGGCAATGAAGCAATATAATTACTAAATATGTACACTCCAAGTTGCAAAGAATCCAGATTCTTAGAGAAGAGGTTAGAGGAGTTGCAGGAAAAAATAGACAGCAAAACTATACAAGTGGGGGACCTCAAGCTCCGCCTTGCTCAACTTGATAAATCTAACCTCAAAATAAACAAGAAAGAAGTTAAGGAGGTAAATAAAACCCTGGAAAAGGTAGATATGAAAGATCTCTGGAGAAAAATGAATGAGGATAGAAAAGAATATACTTTTTTCTCAGCAGTATATGGGACATATACAAAAACTGACCATGTTCTAGGGCATAAAACTTCACAATACAGTGCAGGAAAGCATCCTTCTCAGATCATATTGCAATAAAAATTATATGTAATAAAAGGCCATGGAAAGATAAACCAAAAATTAATTGCAAATTAAATAATCTAATCCTAGAGAAGAAATGGGTTAAATAATGTCACAGAAACGATCAGCAATATCATTCAAGAGAATGACAATAATGAGACAACCTACCAATTCTTATGGGATACTGCAAAAGCAGTTCTTAGGGAAAGTTTTATATCTTTGAATGCATACATAAATAAAATAGAAAAAGAGGGGATTAATGGCTTGGGCATGCATCTGAAAAAGTTAGAAAAAGAACAAATTGAAAATCCCCAAGTAAATACCAAATTAGAAATACTGGAAACCAAAGGAGAGATTAATAAAATTGAAATTAAGAAAACTATTGAACTAATAAATAAACCTAATAGTTGGTTTTATGAAAAAAAAACTAATAAAATTGACAAACCTTTGGTCAACTTGATTTAAACAGGGAAAGAAGAAAACCAAATTACTAATATCAAAAATGAAAGGGGCAAACTCACCTCCAATGAGGAGAAATTAAAACAATGATTAGAAATTACTCTACACAACTTTATGCCCAGAAATTCAACAATCTAAATGAGATGGATGGGTATTTTTTAAAAATACGTAAATTGGGTAGAAAGACGCATATGAGCTAGCTCTTACCCCATAGCCCATAAAATACCTATAATGAAGAACTCTCAAAAAATTCTAGAGCAGCAGAAGCCACAGAAAAATGTAGTGGAGGAGATTTCTAGCTCAGAGTGACCTGAAAGATCGACAGGAAAGGTTTGTCCCATGAGACCCGGAGCAGAGCCCAGCCCTGACGTGGCCACATGGCACCAAAAGGAACAGATCTGAGCAGGCTTCAGGGACAGAATCTCCAGTGGCAGCACATATCCCTCAACCCACAGGTGCCAGAGGTCAGTGGGAGGGTCTTTTTGGCTGGCCTAGAAGGGAGCAGGGTGTCCCCATAAATTTGGCCTCCTCAGATAGCAGCAGTAGAGGTAGTAGCTGACAGCGGCTCACAAAGCACGATAAAATATGTAAAAAAGAAAAATTCTACAAGAAACTAGATGAAACAATTCAAATATCAAGGAGCCACAGGTGGGATTAAACACAATTTAACAACGACCCAGATACTGAAAAATTTTAGGAGTTACAAATATTGTCTTTCCATATAGGAATGAAAACCATTCAACTTTGGTAAGTCCCTTGTGACTTCTCTTTGCTGTTTACTAGTTCATGCTTCTCTTCATTCTAGTGTTTGAAAATCATATTTTCTTTTCAGCTCTGGTCTTTTCATCAAGAATGCTTGAAAGTCCTCTATTTCATTGAAAGACCATTTTTTTTTCCCCTGAAGTAGTATACTCAGTTTTGCTGAGTAGGTGATTCTTGGTTTTAGACCTAGGTCCTTTGACTTCGGGAATATCCTATTCCACGCCCTTCGATGCCTTAATGTCAAACCTGCTAGATCTTGTGTTATCCGGATTGTATTTCCACAATACTGGAATTGTTTCTTTCTAGCTGATTGCACTATTTTCTCCTTGACCTGGGAACTCTGGAATTTGGCCACAATGTTCCTAGGTGTTTCTCTTTTTGGATCTCTTTCAGGCGGTGAT
>JAQQSK010017319.1:0-10155 GCA_028658325.1 Potorous gilbertii | reverse complement strand
AAGATAACACTGTGGTTACAAGAAAATCCTGTTTTTGCAAGAGAATTTCTTCAGAGGTCAGCTTGTTCTTGGGGTAGGGAAAGATATATATATATATTTTAACTGGGACCCACTCATGAGTTATTGCTGGACTGGGGAGAAAACTGTCAGGGATAGTGTTTTCAAGTCGGGGAATAATATGATATTGGAATTGGGTCCAAGAACAATCACCCAAGCACCCTATCAAAACCAGAACCTGAGAGAAGGGATTATTTTTGTATTGTATTAACAACCTAGTTAGGATAGAGGTTTGTTGCCTTCCTATTTCCTTATTCTGAGACCAATAGATCAGTAAGTCTCTGAAGTGCAGGGCTGCTACAGAGATTGTCCTACTTCTCTGGGAACATTCTTCCAGGACTTCACCCAATTAGTAGAGGTTATTTCTGACTGAAGTGTAAATAGAACCTAATCCGGATGAATTCTAGCCCTAAAGGATTAGGCTCCTTTCATGGTTCAACAGGATTGGTCTGGGGCGCGATGGATTCCTTTGTCCATATTGCTGGAGGCAGCTGATCAAGTCAAGTTCTCAGCAAATCTACAAACTCCCTTTCCCCCATTAATTGCTACCCAATCAGGGTTGATTTTTCACATGTCAGGGGCACCTCCATTTCCAAAGTTATTTGCGAATTCAGTAATCTTCTTGGTTTTACTTTAAGACTACTCACCATCAATTTCTTGATTATTTGCTAGTTTAATTAACAAGTTTCTTACTAACTGCCCAGAAACACTATATTGGCCTTTTCATTCATAAGAAACCTTTCATTCATAAAAAGGTCATTCTGAAAAGATGGAATTAATGTAACCGGAAGGCATAACATCATCTATGTTTAAAAACACACCCATGTCTAACGAAAAATGTTTATTCAAGTAGAATTATTGAAGCAGAAATATGAGAAGCTCTAACCTGATCAGATCAAAAAGACAGTACTTTGTTCGGTTCTGGGACAACATTTTAGGAAAGGTCACCAATAAGCTAAAGAGTGTCTAGAGTAGTGCAAGCAGGATAATAAAAGTTCTTGAGTTCATACCATATAAGGATTACCTGGAAGAACTTGGGATCTTTATTTAGGAGTAGGTAAGATTTAGCACAGACACTGTGGAGTAAGGATCAGACTTCCTTTGCCTGGACTCAAAGGATGGAAGTAGGAGCATTGGGATTAAGTTGACGGATGTAAGAAGAAACGTCCAATCAATTAGAGCCCCCTTCCCCCAAAGTAGAATGAATTTCCTTGGGAGATTGTGATGTGGGTAGAAATAGCGCCCGAATGGTTGAAAATAATATTAAGGGTTGGTTTTGCAATACTTTGTGAAGGCCCTAGTTTATTTTACAACCGAAGGTGCCTAAAAGTCCTTTTCTCTTCATCTTGAACCTGTAGCAAAACAGTTGCTTTTGTTTCCTTTATTCTGTGTTCCTTGAATCCTTTAATTTTTAAACTGTATCCTCCTTCCCTGTTCTTAAATCCTTAAACCATAAAGAATTCTTTTTGTCTTGTTCATCCTATGTCATTCTTTCTTCTCTTTAATCTTTAACCTCCATAAAAACCTCTAAAATCCCATCATCATGCTGAACATTCCTTCTCCAAATATCAGAGTGTTGCTTAACTTTCTCTCTAGGGAGGCCCGTGATGCTTTATCATATAAAATAAAAAGTTGCTCTTCCCTAAAAGAAAAGGTCTAAGTGAATTATTTCGTGTATGATCCAGTTCTCCCAATTCTAATCCTCATCAGTTGGGGTTAAATAAGAGGTAGTTAGGTTTCCCTCACTTGAGGTATTTAATCTGAGGATTGTTTTAGCCCTGGAAAAAAGAGCCGAAACCAGCTTAAGTAAGAAGAAGCAGAAACATGGGTGGCATAACAGACATGGCTTATGTGCTGTCTGAGTGAACCCAAACCTCTCCTGAATTTATTTAACTGGAAACATTCTCCTGGACAGGACCAGGTTTCACCAGACATTTCCCTTATCTTAGGATTGTATGATATTTTAGACATTATCTTAAATAATGGGAGCCTTCTTTCCTTATTCTTTATGAAAATTATGTGACACTGATGTTTTGACATCTTTGTTTATGGTAGAAGAAACCCAGACTTCCTGGGCATCCTCTTAGAATTCTAATTTCAATTGACACGATGGCACATCTCTTATTGCTTTATGGACCCCATCTTATTATGGCATCCCCATTTTATGTCATTTCCATCTTTATGGTTGACACATAGGGAAATTACAAATTTGGCTAACATAGGCATCCTGAGATCAGAAGGGGAAGGGGGCATGCTCTGAGGTTATAAATGTACCCTTCCTATAAAACAGAATGGCAAATAGAAATGTTAGAGCATAGTTAAGAAAAGATCAACCACCCTGATACTGTTCATGCATCCTTTCTCATGGGGAAACTTATAAAACCTGCATTTTTGTTGTTTATGTATAGATCAAGCTTCCAGGACTCTGAAGCTGTTTTCAAAAGGTCTCAAACTGCTCAATGTCTTCAGCCCAAAGTTTACTGGATTCCTGTTAACTCCTCAAAAGGAGGGACCACTTTTAATTTAGATTCTCACATACACGTCTACGTTATTTTGTGCCTACTGATGCCTAAATGACCAAGTTGAAGATAAAAATCAGCTATTTTCTTAAAATTAAGCAAAGAACTGAACTAAAAAAGCCAAATCCTGGATGAGCTACAAGAAATTCCCAAACCCCTATCCTAGATAGATGAAGTAATTTTGACTAGAACAAGGGTTTCCTAAAAGAAAGATAGAACACATTAAAAAAAAAACAGTACCCTTCAAATATTCCTGTTTGAATTCACAATGAAGCTGACTCCCATAGGTAAGATTCTCTAGCTTAAAGAGAAAAAATGCACGTATACAACTTAATTCCACTTTTACAAGCAAACCTCTGACCAGACTGATAAATAAAAATTTTTCTGTGTCTTTCTGTTTTTTATTCAATCTTCTCTGTGTGTTTTCCTTCCCCCATTCATTCATTCATTATTTATTTACTTATTCATTTATTTATTTGTTAATTTATTTACAGTTTCCAACATTAAGTCTTGTAAGAGTTTGAATTTTAAATTTTCCCCGTTCCCTCCTCTCCCCTTCCCAAAATGGCATGCAATATGTCTCCATTCATATGAAACATGGTTCCATGTTAGTAATGTCGTGAAAGAAGAATCAGAAGAGAATGGAAAAACGAAGAGAAAGAAAAGAGAGAGAAAATTGTATGCTGCAATCTGCATTCAGATTCCATAATTCTTTCTCTGGACGTGAATCGCATTTTCCATCATGAGTCTTTGGGTACTGTCTTAGATCACTGTATTACCAAGAAGAGCTAAGTCTATCAAAGTCAGTCACTCCATGATGTTGCTGTTACCATGTACAATATTCTTCTGGTTCTGTTCACTTCACTCAGCATCAATTCATGCAAGTCTTTTCAGGTTTTCCTCCAATCTGCCTGCTCATTCTTTCTTTTAGCACAATAATATTCTCTCACATTCATATACCACAACTTGTTCAGCCATTCCCCAATTGAGGGTATACCCTCAATTTCCAATTCTCAGTCACCACAAAGAGAGTTGCTATAAATATTTTTGTATATGTGGGCCCTTTTCCCTTTTTTATGCTCTCTTTGGGATACAGACCTCGTAGTGCTATTGCTGCATCAAGGAGTCTTTTCTTGGATAGCCCTTTGGCGTAGTTCCAAATTACTGTCCAAAATGGTTGGATCACTTCACCACTCCACCAAAAATCCACTAGTGTCTGAATTTTCCCATATCTTCCCCAATACATTTCAATTTCCTGTGTTGTCATATCAGCCAGTCTGATAGGTATGATGTGGTAGCTCAGAATTGTTTTAATTTGCATTTCTCTAATCAATATTGATTTAGAGCGTTTTTATAGGATCATAGGTAGCTTTAATTTCTTCCTCTGAAAATGGTCTGTTCATGTTCTTTGACCAATTCACAATTGGAGAATGGCTTGTGTTGTTATAAATTTGACTCAGTTCTCCTAGTGACTTCCACCTATGATCTTCAGGCAATTAGAACCAGGCAAGTCTAACAATGGCACTCTTGAAAAGGATGTTTCCAGTAGTCTAGGTAAAGGACTGTCTATGTTCCAATGCTGTGCATACAAAGGAAGCAGCTTTCATCACAATTTACAACCTTCCACAAAGGAATAGGGAAAGTGGGTCCTCCTTGGATACTAGGAAAGCTATGCTTTGTCATAACAAAACAATTTTAAAACATTAAATCCCCATTAAATCAAAATAAGAGATTAACAAAACTGAGAAGGAAAACTAATTTTATGACAAAACAAACTTACAAGCTAATTTTGTTTAGTTTGGTGGAGGAAGGAAGGGAATAAACCATTTGATAACTCTACTAAAAAGAAAAACAAATTACCAACGTCAAAAATTCAAAGGAAATTTTAAAAACAAAGCAATAAAAGAAAATATTAGAAAACCATTTCACCTAATCATCTGCCAATAAAATTCATATTGAAATGAAATGGATGAATATTTATAACAATAAAGAGGCTCAGGCTAAGGTAACAAATAAATGAGTATATAAAGTATCCATTTTTAGAAAAAAAACAAATTAAACAAGACATACACAAAGCAGCATGAAAGACCAGATGGATTCAAAAGAAATTTCCATCAAATACTTAAAGAACTATTAGTTTCAATATTACACAGACTGTAAAGGAAATTAAGAAGAGAACTGTCCCACACAATTCCTTCTATGACGCAATATGGTCTTCCTATCTTAACAAAAGAGAATAAGAAAAAAGAGAAAATTATACAAGAAGAATAAATGATGTGAAATTTTTAAATGAAATATGACAACAGCAACATATCACAATGCTTATGAGGACTACAGGGTGGGCTCAGTATTATAAATATTAGTGATGAGAACAACAAATCATATGACTATATCAATATACCGAGTAAAAGTTTTTGATGAGATAAACATTCATTCTTGTCAAAAACAGAAGAAACATAGGGATAATTAGTATCTATCTAATACCAAGAGGTGGTATTCCGTGTAATGGGATAAACTAGAGTCCTTTTCTGTAACATCAGGAGTAAAACAAGGAGGTTCACTATTTGGTACAATGCAAGATATACTAGAGTTTCAGCAACAAGACAGGGAAATCCAAGTGAGAGAATAAGCACCGTCGAAAAACCAACACAGTTACTGCTTTTTTCATACCAATTGATGGTTTACTTAAAGAATAGTAGGGAATCAACTAAGAAATTGAAATTTGAGCAAAGTTAGAGAGAATAAAATAAATTCACATAAATCATGAGCACTACTACATATTTACAATAAATCCCACTAGGAAATGAGAGATAAAGAAATTCAATTTAAATTGATACTAAAGGTATGAAATACTGAAAAGAAACATGTTTTATCACATTAATAACCAATTTTATATATGGATCCCAAAGATCCTCTTTTTGTTTGCTCATTCAAAGTCCAGTTTCTCAAGGGCATTTCTGACCTAGCCTGTGAATAAACCCCTCACAGACCACCTTTTCTAGGTTGAATTCTTACTGAAACCCTACCACTGCTCAAATTCAAGTACGCTTGGGTAGAGAACAGATTCTTTTGTACAAACTACTGTTGAAATAGGATTTAGGAGTGTCCACATGATCAAAGTCACATCCCACAGTCACTTACTTCTTATCACAGTATTCATTCTCTCATTAATTGTTAACCACTCAGAGTTGATTTTAAACTTCAGGGAAACTCCTTTTTCCAAAGATATTGAAAACATCCAGGGACTTCCATTCTAAGTCTTTGGTTAGGAAAGAAACTACTGACCTCACTTTATTGATTATTTGCTAGTATAATTAATCAACTGATTATTAATTATTCAGAAACTCTGTCTCTCAGACTTTCGGTTCGTAATTCTTTCTATCCGTTTGCTCTCATTTTTTCATACTTTATCCAAATTCTCTCTAATATTTTTGGATGAAGAATAGTGAGAACATTCATTTTATTGACAATCTCCACTAAAAACATTTCATTTTTCTTATTTTAAAAATATTTTCAAAGAATGTTTACACTGATTGGACACAAAGATAGCACATACTATAGACTCACTCATTGTATAAATAATTTCAACATCACCTAACTGAAAGTGTGTAATACTATTCTTTGACCTCTCACTTCCCCAAGTAGAAAATCTTCCTAGAAGGGTACAAAAGAGATGCAATATATGAAAGAAACTAACACTTTACTCTGTCTTTCTTCATTAATTTATTCCAAATATGAGCACGAACAATATTCTAGATGCTAAAGACAGTAAAAAAAAAGTCACCTTACTTGGCCCATTTGGAGAAAAGACATGAATTACTTAAGTAATAAGAGAAGATAATATGTAAAAATGAATGGTACAGCAAAGCATTGCAAAAATTGGCGTAAGGTTAACATTAATATGGTCTATATTATTGGGGATTATCATTCATTTCTTCCACCCCATCCATGAGGGTGCCTCAAGATACTGTCCTTAGCCTTCAACTTTTTGTCATCTTAGCCCCAATAGGTTCAAAGTATCATCTTTATACAGATGATTCATGAATAGATGCATAGACTAACCTATTTTTCTCAGGAATTCCAGTCTCATGTCTCTAAATGTCTTCCTGGACATCTTAGGTAACTCGAGCTTGAATCAACAAAAACATATCTCATTTTCTTCCACTTTATCCTACCCTTTCTCCAAACTTCCCTGTTTCTGATGAAGGTGTCATCAAACTTCGTGTCAGCCAAGCTTGAAAACAAGGGGATCAATGGCCCTCTGTGCTACTCCTTAAGTCTTTAATTCACTGCACAGTCTTATCAGTGTTACCTCAACATTTTTCCCGTCCGTATTCGTTTTCCCCCTTCCCTTGTCCCTCTCCAGTTTCCAATCTAAATTATCTAGTTGCGTGGACTGTTGCCCAGCCTAATCAAACTCTTCCCTGTTTCCCTTGACTCCTTCCCCCTCCATCCATTCTCACAGTTGCCAAAATAATCTTCCCAAATCACAAATCTAATCATGCTAATCCGTCTTCAAAACTCTCCAATGGTTTTCTATTCCTTAAGAGATAAAACCCCATCTCAAGTTGGCATTAAAAATTTTTCAGTCTGGCTCCAGCCTAACTTCCCACATTTATATCTTACATATTTATATATTAAACTAAATGGCCTACTATCTACATTTTCTGAACTTAATGTTCTATCTCTCACTTGCATGCCTATGACAGAAAGCTACTTTCTCATTCCTTTTAGAATGTTTAGCTTCTTTCCATACTCATCTAAGGAGCCACTTCCTTTTTGAACTCTTTCCTGAATTCGCTCATTGTTAGCATTCATTTCCTTTCTCCCTCCCTCCCTCTCTCCTTGCTCAAATTACCTTGCATTTATTTCTGTTTACATTCTGTAGGCAACGCTTGAACATAAGTTCTTTGAAGGCAGTGCATTCTTTTATGTTGTCTTTATAACGACTCAGCACTTAGCTGTTAAAATTAACTATCTGAAGTAGAAAATAACTCAGAAATACAAAGTTTATGAGTGAAAATCGTTTAATAATAAGGCTAGCAAGTAATCATTAAATGAGGTCAAGAAATTAATGTTGACCTGAGAATTTGGATAAAAAAGACAAATAGGCTAGATATATATTGTTTATTCCCTTAAAGCTAGTCCTGACATGATGCTGGAGGCAGAAAACCTTCAGATTGACTGTTGTAGGAATGACCAGGCTTAAGTTTGTTTTAAGAAAACACAAGTGTGTCTTTGTCCCTCAGATTTATGCTCTATATATGTATTTAATTATATCATGAGAAAGGAATTTCTTAATTGGATAAGTTGAAAAAACAATAAGATAAGAGAATCGAAAAAATTCCAATTGAAATTGCAAACCAGGATATCTGTGTGTTCTTTACCATAAACGTACTATAACACAATATATGACCACAAAATATGAAGATGTGGAAAAAGTCCCATTATTCAAAATAGTGTCTTGCTTTAAGAGTCTCATCAAGTATGCTAAATCAGTCCCATCTTGCTTTGTAGACATAAGAAGAGGGAATCTCTGAGTTTCCTTCAGAGAACAAAGAAACTGTTAGGTCCAGGTTCTTCTTCTGATTTATTGATTCAAGCTCTGGGCCTTTTTAAAGTGAAAAACAAATACTGAATATCATCGTTTCCTCTTTTTTGTCAAAGGCAAGTTGAAGATTTTGCCTCTAGACCAACGAAGGTACTGAAAACTTTCTAGGCAACCAATTCTCTGTATGCAAGAGGCTCAGATTAGGAAGGAGTTGTTCTTCCTGCAAGAGTGGTATGGACACTTGGGAAACCTATCTATGTCTGATGTCGTCTTCTTCAAGCCCTTTCTAAATTGGAGCATAAGGCACAATCAGGAGAGAGTCAATTCATATGACAGAGAGATGCAGGAGTAAACACAGAAAACCCGGAAAGGGGCTCCCAGAAAACATCGGAACTGATCATTGAGACAAAACAGTACAACACAGTTAATATGGCTAAATCACATAGAAATAATTCACTTTCTCAACCATGCAGGGCTAGGTTCAAGCAATGCAATAAATTTTTTCTCACAGTTCACATAATTACAATTTTACATTAAGTCAGGCAGAGATTATGACTTAGATGGCTCACAATAAACCAGTTTCGAAAAGAGAGATTTATATGTCACCAAGATAAACAAGAAAACGTAAGCATGAATCATACAAATCAATGCTACCTGACGAATTACCAATGTTCACTAGTATTTCCTTCCTGAAATGAAAGGAAGCCATTCTTAATGTCCTTTTCAACATCACTTTTTGAATCACAGTTTTGTCATGTAATTATCTGATGCCTAGATATGCCCTCTTGCTCAATAGATTTGATTCCTGGAATAGTTCAAAAACGGAGTTATGATTCTCTGGTTTAAATCTAGAAGTTCCCGGATAATTCTGGCTATATAAATTAGTACAATCAGTTAAAAGTTTTTCACCATTTTTTTGGAAATTTCATAGAATTTTGGTTCATATTATTTGCTATTTCTCTCTTTACCGAAATGCTGCACTTAGTATAAGAATCTTTTAAAATATGAGGGTTCAAACATAAAATTACTTTATCGCACTTAAAAATTATTGCACAGTTACGTTAATAAAGAAAAAATAATTTCATTTTCACGACTGTCTTATACACTTCCAGTGCAAAAATTCAAACTTGAAATCTTATTTCGAAAACATAATAAATTTTTAGAAGCAAATCATATACATCTGTATAAAATTCTTACAGGAATCAGTCTGATCCTGATTCATTTCCTCAAAAATTGCTATTCTGTTTAATTAGACATGTATTGCCTTACATTTTTCTCTAATTATTTTATCTCAATCATTTTCTCCTTTGGATGACGTTATCTGTATATTATATTTGTTTATTTGGCCATCCTTGACTATAAGTTAAAATGGCAAGCTGTTCATTCCTGAATTTCGTTATGGTGACTCAGAGATGTTCTAATATCCATCTGTTGTTTAAAACTTTAATTCTTGTGCTTACAGAACTTTTTTTTAATATAAATTTATTTATTTAACTTTATACATTCATTTTCACAAAATGTTGGGTGGCAAATTTTGTCCCCATTTGACCCCTCCCCGACCCCGATACACCGAGCATTCAAATTTCCCCTATCAACAATCTGCCCTCTCTTCTAGCATCCCTCCCTTCTCTTGTCCCCAACTTCTCTTTTGTCCTGTAGGGCCAAATAATTTTCGATTCCCCATTACCTGTATTTCTTATTTCCTAGTAGCAAGAAAAATACTCGACAGTTGATCCTAAAACGTTAGGGTCCAACTTCTCCCCATCTCTCCCTCTCCACCCATTCCCTTTGGGAAGACAGGAAATTCAACACAGGCCATATCTGTGTCGGTTTGCAAATGATTTCAGTAACAGGCATGTTGTGTAAGATTAATTATATTTCCCTCCATCTTATCCTGTCCCCCCCCTTGTTTCTAGTCTCTCTTTTGATTCTGTCCCTTCCCAAGACTGTTGACTTCAAATTGCTCCCTCCTTCCATTGCCCTCCCTTCCATCATCCCCCCCCACCCTGCTTATCTCCTTCTCCCCCA